>BSBM01000065.1:1480000-1500000 GCA_027924585.1 Larix kaempferi | reverse complement strand
AAAATTGGGAGGATAGATTAACAATGTAACCACCCAGATATCTAATGTAACCACCTGGATATCTAATGAAAAATAAAGAAAGAACATCCAGTGAGTCTTCATTTCTTTTACTATAATATTTTGTTGTTGTTCGCAATAAGGCACACCAGGTCATCTATGGCTTTTGCTATTTATTTCAAACCCAATCTAACAATAGTTCATAATGTACACATGTTTCTAGGTCTCATTCCATTCTGACAATGGGAAAATAAAATTCCTGACACATTTAAGGAAACCAAGTGCAACTTTGGGTTCGTGAAAAAAGCACAACTTCCTTTCAACCTGAAAGGTGCCGGCTTACAGCTCAACAAAACTTTCATCATGTGGTTAGAAACAGATAAACAAGACCTTTCAGATACTGAACTATCTTAGATCCTCCAAGCTTCGAGATGCCATAAACTCTATCAACAAAAGTAATGGGTACCTATATCAAAAAATTCTAGATAATCTTAGTATTTCAAGGCTGATGGTAAAGATATTCTATCAAGGATTCACTTCAAAAATACTTGCAGAGCAGCTAACAAAAGAAGAAGAATAAGCTAGTCCTAATCCATGAGTTAATTTGTAGTTTTCATGGCAAAATTATGGTTGAATTAATTTGAACAGCTCTTTCCATCCTTACAAGAAGATAATACCTTTTCAATGTGGTAATGTTTCCGAGAAGCCCGAACAATCATCTCCATCTGAAAGACATATCCTTTACTTACATAGGCCTTAATAAGGTCCTCGAGTACAGATTTCCTATCAAGTCTGTAAACAGTAGAGTAAGAAAGGTTATTATTGACGTTGCATACCACTCATTTCAAAAGAAAAGTTCCACAGGTGTTCAAGACTAAATGTCAAACAAATTAAATACCGAAATGATCCAGTTAAATCAGAAACACTAGGCCACAGTAGAGTTTGTGCAAGGACATTTTCTCCCCGGCTAGTGAGTTTACGCATAAGGTTCCAACCATGTACACCTCCTCCTTTAACATACCGTGTCCCAGTAACAATATCAGCACTAGTCTCTATCTGCTTTCTGAAACAACATATTCTCATTATATGAACAGAATAAGGAGAAAAAAAGTAATAAATAGCATGCAGAAATTTCAATGAGCATGTTAACTCTCACACTACATGATAAACATCAAAATGGGAACTGGCCAAATATTAAAGTCAGTAAATAAGCTTGAATCCACATCGTTATGCTTATTTTTGCCACTGAGCTAGGAAGCCTAAGGAAATTTATTTAGTTTATAATCGCTCCACAACTGAAAATAATAATAAAAATAATGGAAATACATTTAAAAAGACATTTGAAACAAAGTACACCGACCTTATGAAAGTTGGCAAATACTTTGGCTGCCACAGCAAACAACAACGTTACGAATAGTTAAAGAATAACGCACTGCATAATAAGTTCTCACAAAATAATGTTCCTAAGTGTTGAAAGTTTGAAACCTGTTGAAAATACATACATGGTGGGAGAGATCTGCATCCATAATGATGATAAAATCTCTCGATGCATACCTGAGGCCATGTACATGTGCAGTTCCTACAAGTGTGCCCAGATTCATTTCTCACATGGAAATGGAAGAAAATCAAGTAATGCAAAGAATTGAAATTTAGCAAGATTAGCTCTTCATAAATGTATTTTCCAGACTTCCAAGCATTAATGAAACATAAGCAAATTCAAAATACTGAGTCATATCTTTCCCCCAAATAAAATTGCTAATAATACATACCTAGCCCAAGTTTGCCCTGCCTTGGTCTCAGTAGCTAAAATGAAATGCAACCATAAAGAAACAAAAGGAAAAGCAATTATTAGATGTAGTATTAAAAAAATTCATGGAGCCAATTTAAATATCAAACTACTAATGAGTTTATAGAATGGTTGTCACGTCCCCATCTAGTCCCTATCACTTTAATCTTTTAAATGATGTAATATTGTTATGAAATCGTGGTGAGGAGCTCAAGGCCAATGCCCCGCCATCAATTTATTGATGCATATGGTTTGCGTGCTAGCCAGGCACATTGGAACTTCAACATCATGTAATATGCATTTTAATAAAAATACCCACAACTAGCTATGCAATGCAACAAAGAGATGGGGGCATGATTTCATAAGAAATTGGGAGGGAAAACATTCAAACCCTTGAGCCACTCAAGTCAAGCCAAGTGTCAATGAGAGAACCCATCAAACCCTCAAGTAACCATGTTGATTTTTGTACCCAATCATTGATTTCTCCCAAGAGTTGGTTGAGGTAGTTAATGCCTTGGTGAATGGGAGGTATGGCTATCCAAATTAGGGTATGGGCAAACCACCCTGCATGGGAATTCACGTTTTGATTCTTGGGCAAGAAAAGAACCATGAATTTCTCCCCCAAGCCATTATCCATGGGCATTCCTTCTCCCTCACGATTTTAGAGCTACCTAGGCATTTTCCAGGCATGTTTGCTGTGTTTTGACTTCATTCTCCCAGTAGAGAAGGGCGTTTTTGTGTTGTATACCAGTGGGGAAGAAGGGGAATGGAACGGGGGTTCCATAGAGACTGTTTTTGTTTTTAAATGCTGAGAGAGTTGGGGAGAAAACGTTTTTCCTCCCTGTGGATGCATTTTCCTTCCCACAGCTCGTTTTGGGTGAGCCACGATTTGGGGAAAATCTATGGCCATCTTGTTTGTGAATTCCATTGCTGGAAATGTGTATCTATGCCCAATGTTTGTGCTTGCTATGTGATAAATGAATATGTTGGGGTATGGGTGTGGGTATTCATTTCTTTGGCTTGAGCTTGAGAATAAGCATCCATGGCTCAATTGCATCCTGATAAACCCAGCTATGGACTGGATTGGCTCAGATGGAATGATTAATTGGTTGTGAGAGAGTGAATGTCCCCTTTCCTTGTGAGAATCATGGCCAGCTCGGGGGTTTTCTTCGGACGGACTCGGTATAAGGTGTCAAAGAGCCTATGGCTGGGTGGAACGTTGCAGCAACATAGCTAGTTGCTTGGGACAATTGCACAATGAAGATAAGTGTTTTCTGTCTATGTATTTACTTCTGCAATGCATCAATTTGATGACTGTTTTGATATGATGGATGGGCGTGAATTGTGTTTGTGGATTATTTTTAAATTCCGCTGTGCATATTGCCTAATTTGTATCTGCACACCAATGTTTAAATTCTTTTGATTCTAATTAGTGGTCTGAGTTTTATGAAATGCCCAGATTTTAGTGCTATGTTCCCTTCCTTGCATTGGGTCAGCAGGTGGGTACATTACAATGGTAAGCACATGCAAGTGTGGGCATCATACTATGCGGCTTTCGCCATAAACATTCTGCAATTGTTTCACCACTTCTTTAGTTCCATCAGGACTGGCATCGTCAATGATAATAATCTCACAATTGGTATCACTGCAGGAAAGAGAAAACAATGAATATTAAAATGATAAATCTGATGGATACCAATGACTCAATAAAATGAGATACTACGAGTTGGTCAGTTTCTAAATAGCTTTGGAGATTATATGTAACATTTTAGAACAATGAAGAAAGATGAACAAGAATTTCCATTGATGTACTACTTACAATAAAAAGTGATTAACAGTCACCAACTATCTGCCTAGTCACTTATTTCATAGCAAAGGAGCAATTTTCAAAATTTCCAAATGTCCATTAAAGAAAAACAAGCCAAATATTGTGTGCCTTTCAGAAAAATATGAAAATATAGAACTTAGCTGAAAATATATATGTCAATAATTGGACACGTCAGACAAATTATAAAGCTCTTTGTTGATGCTATACAATGCTTCATTGTTTCAGCCAAAAATACTTTTTACAAAATTGAAGTCTCAATTGGGGAAAATATAACTGATCTATTGTACAAAAATCTTCTCCATTGGCACTTTCCTTCAACCACTTGGATTATCTGGGCATGCAACTTCTCATTTGGTCACTGCTTTAAAATCTAGAACTGATCTTTGACTTAATGTTTTTTTGTAGGAGGCGAATTTGGCAAATTTATGAAAAAATGACCTCAGAGAACCAATTGTATCTCCTAAACCGTGATAATTGTGAAAAAATGGAGAGAGGGGTTTTTAGACAAGTCCATGCTTGACAAAAACCTCCTATGGTTTTCAAAAACTCCTTCCTATCTCTTCGAAAACCATGCCCAAATTTTGTGACTAAAACAGGAAATCATTTACTGTTTAAATTTGAAAAAATGAGCTGTAACGATTCATTCGAATCTGCTAAACTATCAAACCTGTTGCAAAAATGAGGGAGGTTTTTGTTGATGGGCTCATTTTTGACAAAATCCTCTTCCATTTTTTCAAAATTCATCTCCAAATGTTCGGAAATGGTGTTTGAAATAAGTGACTAAAACAGAGTGCCAGATAATATTGGGTGCATTTGACACTAGTGTAACCCTAGGATAACCCCTTCAAAGGATCTATTTCCGCATTGAGAGTATTCGTTGGGTGTGGCATGTTAACTTCAAGTCTCTCCACCTCTTTCTCTTACTAACCAAGAATTGATATGGAACTTTCAATGAGCTCAACACATTAGGATTATTTGATATTCCCATGTTTCAGATTTGAGATATTAAATGATGTCTCTTACTGTCATGAATAGTTCCAAGATATTGTTTTTGGGTAGAGTTGATTGCAACGCTATTCACAACCTGAAGGTGAAACAATACTATTCACAAGGAAAGGGAACTCATAACTGTTCCAATCTCTGCTCATAAGACCTTTATCACCATCCTTGCTAGAGCGTTCATACAATAGAGCTTACTATTTAATGAATGGAAAGGTTGGTGCCTTCAGCACAGTCAATATTTCTCCAAGACAATACCAACCTTGGGTCCTCATGCAATATGATCTCCTGATTTGCATTTGGAATCCATGAAATAGGTTGTTGCTAGTGGTCTCCCTCCATTTCCAAAGGCAGACTTAATCCAATATGGCACATTTGTTGACCAGCTTGAGTAAGTGACACAAGTTGGGTATTCTTCATAGTTTCCTTATGTGCATGTATTTGATAGCTTGTATATAGCTTGTATATAGATATAGTTAGAAGATCAAAGTCTTCAATTCAAGGAAATATTGCATCAATGAGAGCAATTGTGAATTCCCATGATCCTTTTTCTTTTTAAGAAGGAAGCAAAGATGAAATTTGGTTGGATGCAATTAAAGTTGATCCTATTTCTTCTTAAGAAGCAAGTAACGACCAAATTTGGTTGATGAAAGCAATTGGATGATAGAGGATTTACAGTATGAAGTTCAACGCAAATGGGTTGGTCAAAAAATGCAAGGCAAGAATCACCACCAAAAGATATGGGAAACAGACGGCATTGATTACGATTCAACTTTTGCATCCACGGTCAAACTAGTCACAATTAGAATGTGTCAGTGAATGTAGCTCAGTTCAGTTGGAAAGTTCATCAAATAAACATAAAGAGTGTTTCTTTAAATCGAGATGTTGAGGTAGAAGTTTGCATGGAGAAACCTCAAGGATTCATTGCAGAAGGTAAAGAAGCACTGGTATGTAGCTTGGTGAAAGCTTTGTATGACCTAATAAGTCCTCCTAGCATGGTGTTAACACCAGATTTGCCTTCATAAATTTGAGCTTTACTTTCCAACATATGTTTATGGATATTATTCAAGGGGAGATCAATGTTACAAAGTTCACCATTCAACATCGATGGTTCATGGACATCATATGAGATAAACTCAAGATTACAGAGTACATTATTCACCATCAATGGTTCATGAGTACCTTAGCCATATGGATACTTTGATTCAGCATTTTTCTAGCCTTAGCTCTTTCTAGATTTGTATTATATGAGTTTTGGGGAGTATTCAAACTTCAGAGATTGGTATTTTAGGGGGATAAAACATCCTGTGCTATTATTAGCAGATTTCAGTTCACACTTCTAGCATTCTATTTTAAGTAGTATTTTCCCCATGCATCAAATTCACATGCAAATTGAGGAGCATGCATGGGGGATGAAGGACAATCAGATGGACACTTTCAGAGTTTTGATTTAGAGATATTTAGCAGCTTGGCTTATGGTTTAAATTTGGGATGAATCAGAGGAAATTCTATTTTCGGAGGACTTGTATTTTAAAAGTTCTCTATTTTTAGAAGACTGTCAGAACAGCAGGGGAATTACATTCCAGGGATCCAGTATGGAGATTATCCCATAGTTAAAAATTCAAATTTCAGCTGAACCCGAGACCATGAACCTTGGGTCTATTTTTTAGCAGTCTATTTTTAGTAGGTGGATAATATTTTGAGCAAGGAGACTTTATTTTTAAGGACCTGGTATGATATTGAGTGACAATACAAAATTCCAAGACATTGTGAGCACTTTTATTTTTCAGGGACGGGATCCATTTTGAGTCTTGACACCTACTATTTCTTAAGGTCTGTGGTTGGACTAAGATTTGGACTCAATTCCACCATTATTTTCACTAGAAAATGGAGCACTACAGTTGAGTAGTTTTCTCGTGACCTTTTAAGTTTTTGGAGGTTGTGCATTGCTATTTTTGCTAGATGGAGGAGTGCCCACTTTTTGGGCTTAAGCCTTGACATTGTTGACTTGTGAGAAATATATGCTATAGGCCTTTATTTGTAGTATAGGTTATGGGAGGGTTACTAAGACTAGTGCCAATCCCTAGGGCATATGGAGTTTCAAGAAGATCCCCCCTCAGGCCTTGTTTGTATGTGTTTGACCCGAACCGCTGCAAAATGCATGCCAAATTCCTACCCCAAACAATTTGAAGCTTCTTGCAAATTTCACCAAGGAATAGTAGCTATTAGTATACACCTTCAACCTATCTATCTAGCTCACCCTTAGCATATGCAGAACTGATGCGTACCCCTCCTATGGATGCCAAATACTTCAAACAACCTACAAAACTAAAGTATGATAAACCAATGGAGTAGCACTACCCTTCTTATACACTAGATAAACAAATCTTAAAATGCCAAAATGAACAAGTTGCTTCAAAGATTAAGTCAGCAACAGAACCCAAGAGAAGATATCCTTCATACTTCAAAAATGCTCCATAAAAGATATGACAATTAGGCTTGAAGAAGAGAGAGAGTTCTCAAAATCCAACCATGAGTTCAAATGAGGAAGTGGCTCTCTTTATATAGGAGAGTAGCCTAACTCCCTTTACAATAAAATATTCATTTATCCTTAGATCTAGCCTAGGGTGGGGTAAACCTATGTCACATGGGTTTGGGTTCAAATTCAAATTCAACAACTTTGAAATTCAATTCGAATTCAAATTTTTTGATGAGATTCGGCACTAGGTTCGCCCATATACGAATTTCCAAATATATATATATATATATATATCAACTTTAAAATGAAATATAACTCAACCCCATAGGAGCGTGACGAGCATCTACGCAGTAGCCATAAGTTAGGATAATCTCTGGACCCCGGTGAATTGGTGAGTCAAGTGATGAGTCTGATCTTTGAAGAACGTGGGCGACGGAATGGGAAGGGAATGCGAGCAGTGAAAAGGGCAGGAAATGCCGATGGCGAGAGTATAGTAGGCATGCGATTCAGGGTTTAGGTAAAAAAAAATTATTTATATTAAAAAAAAGAGCTTAAATCTTGAAAACTTGAACTTAAACCCATAAAAACTGAAAAATTCGCATTATAATTCATTTCTAAAATCAAACTAGATTCGGTTCGATTTGATTCAGTTCAGTTCATCTTTAAGTTCGGTGTTGAAATTCGGCAAACTTGAAGGAATTCGAATTTTTTTGAAGTTCACTGAATTTCAAACTTAAACGCTGAAATTCCATAAACCTTGTTGCAAAGGCATAAACAAATGGAAAAACACCCACTAAAGCTAACAAACTCCTAACAAATCATAAAATAAAGTGGTCAATGGCCACATGTACAATACATGAGATACATAAGGCCCCAAAATTAGGGGGTTTCCTCCATCATAAGAGAACCAAGACAAGTGATGATGCTACGTAACTTCCAAAGGCACTTCAAAGAAAACTTCTGCAATAAGCAATGTCCACAAAGCAACTGTGAAGAACCTGCAACAATTAGTTAATAAGAATATGCAAAATAGCAGAAATGACAGAACTCAAAATCACTTTTATATTGATCGCAGGCCACTTCGAGGGGGCAACCTCCTTTGAGAGAGCTCAATACAAATAACTTCACGGTGCCTTCATAGGCCTCAACACACACTTATATACTAAGTCTAGGTGCCAATACTATGGGTCAAAACCATGGGCCACTACAACCTATGGATCAATAATACTACGGGTGACTTACAAAGCATATGTGCCAACAACAATAACACAAACTATGGATCAAAAAATACTACGGGACGACTTACAAAGCATATCTGTCCAACAACAATATACTAACAAAGTAAAGACATGGGTTCCTAACATCCCCTCCCCCTTAGAAAAAGGTTTGTCCTCAAAGCTTTAGATGTGGAAATTGTTGCTGATTCTGAAGGAGTGGTTCCCATGTAGCATCCTCTGGTTGCATGCTGTGCCACTGAATTAAGACCTCTGTGATAGAGGGAGAGCAAAGCTGATGAGTGTGTCAATTGAGGATGGCCTCCAGCTCCAAAAGGATCGATACTTAATTATCTAGTACGGGTAAAATAGTTTTTCCACTGATGTTGGTGCCAAGAACTTTCTTTAGACAAGAAACATGAAATACTGGATGAATGCGGGAAGAAGGAGGAAGTTCCAATTTATAAGCAACGGACCCAATCCTCTGAAGAATCCGATATGCCCCATAGAACTTTGGAGCGTGGAGCGAGCTTATGATACCTTTTGAGTTTCAGGGAGGATTGCTTGTATGGATGGAGACGAAGAAAAACCATATTGCCTGCTTGAAAAGTGCGCTCAGAATGTTGCTGATCAGCTTGTTGCTTCATGTTATTTCTTGCCATGTGTAGATTGTCCCACAAAATGCGAAGAATCTGATTGTGGTTTCAAAGGACTGTGTCAACTTCCTGAACTGGTGAACAGCTGGGGGTGTATGGAAGATGAACTGGAGGTGCCTGACCATAGACTGCTTCATATCGGGTCATTTTAGAGGCAGTGTGGTAAGAGGTATTGTACCACCATTCAGCGAGAGGGAGCCACTTTTCCCACTGATGTTGTTGTTCAGAGGTGAAGCAACGAAGATAAGTTTCCAAGCATTTATTGATAATTTTAGTCTGACCATCTGTTTGTGGTTGATACCCTAAACTCATCTTCAGTTTGGTGCCAGTGTGGTGAAATAGTTCTGTCCAAAAATTACTGGTGAAAGTCGCATCACGATCTGAGACAATGGAAGAAGGGATGCCATGAAGATAAAAGATCTGGTCTAGGAAAATTTGAGCGACTGAGGAGGCCGTATAGGGATGGCTGAGAGCGCAAAAATGACTATATTTAGAGAGGCGATCAACCACAATGATAATCACTGTCTTCCCTCCATATTTAGGGATCCCTTCAATGAAATCCATAGAAATATCTATCCAAATCCATGTAGGAATGGGCAAGGGTTCGAGAAATCATGTAAGGAGTTTCGTTTCACCCTTATTGTGCTGGCAGGTATCACATTCAACCACCATCTGTTGAATTTTTCTTTTCATGCCCTGCCAAAAGAAGTGACATCGTGCCCATTCATACGTTTTAAGGAACCTAGAGTGCCCTGCCGATGGAGAAGCATGGAGTTCACAGAAGACAGCCTGTTGAAGATTTGTGCTCTGTGGAAGCACCAGACGACCCTTGTATCTCAGGGAAGCACCATCCCAAGAGTAATGTGGTACAGTAGAAGGTTTGTTGGTCAAGTGTTGGATGATTTGAGATAAGGAAGAGTCATTGACATAACCCTGTTGAACAGATTGCAACCAATTTGGAACAGGCATAGAAATAGCTGAAAGAAAACCTTGGGCATCAAATGTGCAAGAAAGAGCATCTGCCACAATATTGTCCTTACCATTCTTGTAAGTGATCTCATAGTCATAACCCATGAGTTTTCTAACCCATTTCTATTGTGCTGGGGAGGAGACACGCTGTTCCAAGAAATATTTCAGACTCTGGTGATCGGCCTTGATATAGAAATGATTCCCTAATAGGTATGGTCGCCACTTCTGTACTGCATGCAAAATAGCCATCATTTCCTTCTCAGAGGCAGCTAAATTCTTACATGAAAGGGATTTGCTGGTGAACGCAATGTGGTGTTCATCTTGAAGGAGAACAACAAAAAGTCCATTGCCACAAGCATCACTCTCAATAGTGAAGGGCTTGGAAAAATCAGGCATTGCTAGAACAGGTGTAGTACACATAGCTTGTTTCAGTTTGTCAAATGCACACTGAGCAGCATGTGTCCATGTAAAAGCATCATTTTTCAATAGAGCAGTCAATGGGGCTGCAATCTTCCCATAATACTTGACAAACTTGCGGTAGTAGCCAGTCAACCCCAAAAAACCATGAAGGCTCTTGAGTGTCCGAGGACGCGGCCAATTGTTCATGGTAGTGATTTTGGTAGGATCCATGCGAACCCCTTGTGCTGAGATAATGTGCCCGAGATACTCAACTTCCTTCTATCAAAAAACACATTTAGACTATTTTGCGTGGAGATGATGGTCAGAGAAAAGTTGCATGACAAGATCTAGATGTTGGAGATGTTCAGCCCATGTTTTACTGTAGATGAGGATATCATCAAAGAATACTAGAATGAATTTCCGCAAGTAGGGCCGAAATATTTTATTCATTAAGGCCTAGAATGTGGAAGGAGCATTAGTGAGGCCAAAGGGCATGACCAAAAACTCATAGTGGCCATCATGTGTGCGGAAAGCTGTTTTAGGGATATCATCCTCATGAACCCAAATTTGATGATACCCAGAACAAAGATCCAACTTGGAGAAAAATTGAGCCCCATGAAGCTCACCAAGAATCTCATCAACAACAGGAATTGGAAACTTATCCTTGATGGTGAGGTGATTAAGTGCTCGGAAGTCAATGCAGAGGCGCCATGACCCATCTTTTTTGCGGACAAGCAGAACTGGAGAAGAAAAGGAACTAGTGCTTGGGCGAATAATACCTTGCTTCAATAAGTCCCGAACGAGCATTTCAATCTCTGTTTTTTGGTGAAATGGGTAGTGATAGGGCCTAATGTTGGTAGGAACGCTGTCAGGAAGAATCTGAATACGATGGTATTCTGGCCTTAAAGGTGGCAATCCCACTGGTTCAACAAAGACACCTGTATATCGATCCAGAATTTGTTGTAGATCCAAAGGAGTAGTGGAGACCACTGATGGTTGCATCTGAATGGAATGGATCTGAGCGATGACACCATGTGAATTCTTCTTAAGGATTTTTTCCATGCGATGTGAACTGATGATGCTGAGAGACCCTAGTTGTAATCCTATCAATGTGTGTTTTTTCCCATTGGTGGAAAACTGCATCCAAAGTTTAGGAAAATCCCATAAGATAGGGCCAAGTGTGCGTAGCCATTGAGCGCCCAAAACCACATCACATCCACCTAAGGTCAAGGAAAACATGTCAGAGCGTAGGGTATAATCTCCCATAGAGATACGCACATACGACACTTCCCTTTGCAAGGTAAGGTGCCCCCATTGGTAACCATGACTTCAAAGTTGGAGCAAGGATGGATAAAACAATCAGCTTGTTTGGCGATATGAGGGTCAATGAAATTATGAGTGCTACCAGAATCAATGAGTATTGTAAGAGGAAGCTTCTTGAAGTAACCCCTGAACCGCATTGTTTGGGGGGTGGTGATTCCAGCTAAAGCATGGAGAGATATCTCTGGCTGGTCATCCTGAGATGGAGGATCAATAGGCGGTTCCTAAATGTCGACCTGAGCATCCATTGTATCTGGATCTTCGTCACCAATTTCATAGGCAGGCAGAGAATCCACATCCAAGAGATAGAGCTTTTGCTAAACACATCTATGTCCTCGAGTGAATTTCTCATCACAATTATAGCAAAGCCCCTTTTCTCTGCGTGCCTGCATCTCTGTTTTAGACAAATGCTTGATAGGAGTTGGTCGAGGAGCTGGCTGTATGGGTGGGCATTGAGAACCCATATTTCAGAAGGGAACAAAAGTGGGCTTGGAGCACTGTTGGGCTGCAATCTTATCTTCTTCCAACTTAGCCAACCCCAGGGCTTCCATCATTGTGTTGGGACAAAAAATTTTGACCTCAGAGTAGATGGCATCCTTTAGAACACTAATAAAACAACTCCAGTAGAAGTCATCAGACAATCCTTCAGTGTGCTTGGCTAGTTTCTCAAATTCGGTTTGATACTCTCTCATAGTGCCAATTTGGAGAAGTTTAGTGAGGGCTCCTATGAAGTCATCAAAAGCACTAGGACCAAATCGTTGCAAAAGGAGCTGGAAAAAGTCTGGCCATTTTGGCTCTTCATGAGCCTTGATGTACCAATGGTACCATTAAAGAGATTCCTGTTCCAAATGAAAGTATGCAAGTGGAACTTTGTTGACATCAAAAGCATTATGCAAACTCAAATACTATTCTACACGATAGATCCATCCAGTTGGATCAATACCATTGAAGTGAGGAAAATCAAGCTTTGGACCACAGAAATTGCTTGAAGAAGAGAACCCATTGTCTGATGAAGACTCGGACTGTCATTTGTTGTTCATGGCTGAATGCTCAAGATGGAGGCCGAGAAATTTTTCATCAAGATCCTAGAGTTTGGCTTGGATGGCAGCAAGTGCTTCCTCCATAGTTTTTGCTCCAGCGCGGGTGACAACCATAACCAGGAGTTTTTTTTTTTCTTGTAGTGGGTAGAAAAACAAAAACAGAGACTATTTCAGTAAAGAAAATCTGGATTTGGGAAAAAATCAGAAGGGTAATTTGGGTTGGACTAGGTTTTGGACACTGTCGAAAAAACAGGGAAGCAGAAAAGGAGGATTTCAGAACCGGGGTGAAAGAATGAGAAAATTTGGCAGAGAGGGACAAAGAAGTAGAATTAGGAAAGGAACTCTATGGTAAAATTTGAAGGTGGTCGGGTGAAAATTGAAGAAGTTATGGCAAACCCTAAAAATAGACCAATGTGAGATTTCGGGTGTTGGGAAGTGGAATTTGTGATAGGGTCCTTAGGAATGAAAGATGCAGAAGGGGATTGTAGGGGTGTCAGAGAAGTTTCAAGGGAAACAGAGTTAAAACAAGGGAGATATGGTGAAAAAACAGAATTTTATACTCTTTTTTTTTATAGAAATGGATCGGCAGCGACGCGGAAGGGATCCGCAACAGATGGATCTGCAATGGCGTGGAAGTGATCAACAATAGATGGATCTGCAATGGCGCGAAAGTGATTGGCAACAGTTCTGGACAGAGAAACTCTACGATGTATTAGCTAGAAATAGATATGGACCCCAGGTATGCTCGGCTTCCTAGCAGTTCAAGGGATTCACTCGGCCACCAACGCTGTCTGACGGCTTGCGTATTGGGGCAGTACCCCTCACTCCACAGCTCAGGTAAGATTGATAACTGCTTTACCACAAATGACAACTCTTGGTTTACCTCATGGGTGGGAACTAGTCAATCAAGTAGTGGTCGTTGCCCTTTTTGCTGGCAGGTCCTCTCAATGGGCCAGCTACTTCGGGGTTCATGTGGTACTCCTCACAATGAGTTTTAGGGATTATTCCCAAGTACTTCCCATAGTTAAGCGGATAGGAATTATTCCCAAATCCGAACCTGCAACAGATGCAAAAAAAAAAATTTGGCAGATATTTCACCCAGCGAGCCCAAGAAAGTGCTCTGATACCAGATGTGAAGAACCTGCAACAATTAATTAATAAGAATATGCGAAATAGCAGAAATGACAGAACTCAGAATCACTTTTATATTGATCGCAGGACACTTCGAGGGGGCAACCTCCTTTGAGCAAGCTCAATACAAATAACTTCATGGTGCCTTCATAGGCCTCAACACACACTTATATACTAAGTCTAGGCGCCAATACTATGGGTCAAAACCATGGGCCACTACAAACTATGGATCAACAATACTATGGGCGACTTACAAAACATATGCGCCAACAACAATAACAAAAACTATGGATCAAAAAATACTACGGGACGACTTACAAAGCATATGCATCCAACAACAATATACTAACATAGTAAAGACATGGGTTCCTAACAGCAACCAACTCTAACCAAATCATGTCCACAACTCAACAAACTATACCAAGATATCTCCCAAATGTAAAAAGTTGAAAATGTCTACATAAATCAATGATGAATAATGACAAGTAGAAGCAAACCCCAGCCTCCAAAGGCTCCCAAGATGCAATGTTTCACCAATGTGTCCACGACAACAACTTTCAATCTCCAGGGGCTTCAAAGAGAGGTCACTCCAATAGAGAATGTCCACAAATAACCAACAAAAGACTAGAAGCTACCAAGAGCAAAAATGTCCTCCTCACATGATGTATAAGAGATCCTCAACCCAATCATGAATGCTTACAAGTTGAACATTGCTCTTAATAGGGTCTGAGATGCTGCACAATACTCTTACTTGTCAAACCTCTCCACAAGTCTGGTAGATTGTAATGAAAGGTCTATTTCTAGGGCTGCTCCGCAAGAGAAAACTCCTCAAAATTGCTGGTTCATGACTGTTTTTTATGCTCAAGGATCCTCTAACACACAAATCACTTGTTTCTTGAGGCTGAAGTTACCCCACAATATGCCCAGATTGGATGATTAAGCTAGTACACTGCTGCTTTTACACACAGGGACCCAAAAATGGAGATAATTTTTCCCAAAATTCATAATTGGAGTTGTTACTGCTTGTTTAATGGCTGATATATTCCCAGAATTAAGTAGAGATGACCCCTGACTACTGCCCATGCTTAAAAAATAGTCCAAAACTCACCAAAACTTGATTTTAGTGCTATTTATCACTTTTTAAGGGCTGCTTTGACTTTGACTCGCCCAGAACTGCATATGAGGCTCTTTTACTGCTGATTTAGAGTAGAGAAGTGCCCAGAATTCAAGATGAAAGGGATCTAATGCTGATTTGGGGTCTGAAATCAACCCAACACAGCACAGACTAGAGATTAGGGTTGCTTTCATGCTCAGATTTTCCCTAAACATGCCCATAATTATTTATATTGTTGTTTGTTGTTGTCTTGATGCAAGGATTTGTACAAATTATGCCTAGAACCTCCTCAAAACTGCCCAGAATTCAAGAAGAGGAAGTTCTGAGGCTGTCTTTGGGCTCAAATTGACCCTAAACATGCCTAGAACTCACATTAATTTCTAATTGATGGCTGAAGAGGGTTCAGATCCGCTTGGAATATGGCCAACTTTAAAATTGAAGAATGGTTACTAACTATTGCTTGAGGCCTAAAGACTGGCCATATTTTATGTTTGGGGTGTTTTACTACAGCTGTTTGGACATTGGAGGTTGTAACAGGCGCAACAAGGCATAAATTATGCCCATAATTGGCCTAAAACAGACCAGACCTGAGTTTCATATCGATTCAAGGCCTCTTTAATTCTATTATGTGTCCAAAAATGCTAGGAACTAGCTTGCTCACTGCTGTTGAAAGTCAACAAAGGACTGAAATGTGCCCAGATTTGTTGAGTAAAGGATTTTACTGCTATTTTTCCCTCAAAAAGTTGCCCAGAGATGCTCAAACTTGCTGATCTACCCCACAGACCTGACGGTAATGGAGCCTGGAAGCTGTTTAAGGGTTGAAAAGAGCTCAGATTTGTTTCTTAGGGCCCCTTCTCGCATCAGCATACAAAGGTTTGTCTTCAACCCTCCATAACCATGCCATTGTTCCATCTATGACAAAGCAAAAATCCTAGCCAAGCCTCGTGTCAAACAAGGCATCAACAATCCCACCCCCTTCTCAAGAGTGTGATCAAAATCACACGTGGACATCCATGCAAAATGGGAGGTAACACACCCAAAGCAAAAAGGGGTGTAATAGAACCTTCTATTTCTCCCAAAGTTAGAGCACACCCTTTAGTGGAGGACTTGTATGGTGTAGTGGGAGCTTTTGTTGGTGCATTTCCTTCTTATGCAAACTATTTTCAGCAAAGTGGTTGGAGCACACTAATTTGGAGAGGGTGCTTTGAAACACTTGCTTGTTTTACCTAGTCTATTCTCGTCAAGGAAGAGAACACATGACTCAGAGGAGAGCTAACTTGTGCTAAAGTTGGATTGGTTTGGTGAAGGATGATATGGATTATAAGTTATAGATAATAATTTATATGGAATGAGTTATTGAGTTGTCTATGTGTATTTTTGGTTTAGGAATTTCTTCAAACACTTTGTCTACAGTGCTCTAAAACCACAATAATGATCCCAATCTATTCCAGACTAACTTCACCCCGCAAGGCTAATGAAATCTTCCTTTGTCCTTTGTCCCACACTGAGTCATCAAACATTAAATTGTTGTAGGTTATGTTTTCTAAGCCAAATCTGAGTTTCCCTAAGCTTACTTTTGGTTTAACTTGGTTGTGGACTTTCAACAAACACTTCACATACACAATGCTCTAGCTTACTGGTCAAAGCAAACCAATTTGGGTGTGAAATTTTGGCTTGGTATTTCATCAAACACTTATGTTACTGTCAAGGTTTTTGTTGTAGGTTTCTCTTGTAATTTTTAGACCCAATTTAAAAGATTCCTCATCATACATTATGAGTACAAACACAAATATTTGACATAGATTCAAGGAAACTACAAACACAATTTTCTTATGAACGAATCTATTAGAATGTCATTGTAAAATAGAGTTCAAAAATTAGAAATCAGATCTGAACTTTAATAGATATTTGACCTGTACATATACATGACCTACAACAACTTATCTCAGTAGATGGTTTCCCTCAAGGGGCGCGATTTGATATGGTGAGAGTGCTAGTGATATGTGGTTGTCAAAATAGCAGAGCCCAGCCTTGTTTGGTATATTCTCGAATCCCATAAACAACAACCAAATAGTTCTTGATTATAGTATCCCTATACACATAGCGTGCGCCCTCTTCTTGTTCAAACTGGCATATAACTGGAGCAAATTTATCCCTATGCAGACCACCACTAGGGTGGAAAATATTGGGTGCTGCGTTCCTCTCTTCACACAACCCCCATGTACCTATCAACATTGTAGATACTCCTTCAATCATGAACTGAGTCTAACTCAGGGTGGGACCTCTCTTTTTAAACACTAGAAGTCACAATATGAAGTGTTCCCTTACTATTTCACCCACAAAATCAATGATGCGACCAGCTGGCATTTCAATGGAAATATGCAGCAGTTCACACAGTGACAAAATGCATTTAACTTGGACCATTCTCCAAATTGCAGATGATTATAGCACTAGCTAGACACAGATGCAAGAGAATTAAAATCCTTGTGACCAACTACCCACATCAATATCATCACCTGAGTCAATTACCATTGTTTATTGGTTACTGGAAGAAACCCTTATGATGCAACTGGACCAATAGGATATAGTGGAGAAAACCCTTACTGACATAGTTCTTGATAAAGCCCTATCTTCAACTTGGTCTATGGCCGCTTCCACCATCCACTGAACTACTGCTTCACCGTCCACAAAGCTACCTCTTCCACCATCCATTAAGTGCGCAATTATGGCCTGGTTTGACTGGTTTGATTTTTCACTGGTTTGATTTTCAATTTTGACAGTTCAATAGGCTTGGTTGAGCGCGCCCATGCCAGGATAATACTTCTATATGATTTTTTTATTGTTGGATTCTATGTATTATTAATGAGAGTGTGTATATGAATATCCAATGTACCTATCTATCAAAGTCTCATATTTGTGTCTATGTGAGACAATAAAAATTCCTAAATTCTTATTTTTATGTTGTTGAATGTGGAGTGAGGGGGATTGGTTTATAGTGACATTAGTGAAAACCAACTCAAAGTACTCAAAAACTAGACTAGAAAACTAATTCAAAATTTGACAACAAAACATAATACGATCTAAAAATTCCGAGACTAGTTGAGGTGGAGGTTGATTTTCAACCATTGATGATTCATTTAATTCATAGGGCTATAATGTAATAGGTAATATTGAATATGTGTAAGTGAATTCAAATGAATGATGAACCCTTGAAGTACTTGTCAATGTGGCAAAGACCGTGAGAAGTCTCACTTAAAGGATGATAAATACTCAAGAAGAGAAAATTTGTCTGAAGAACTAATTATTGAAATGTTTGACATAAGTGTTATGAGCATTTGAGGATGAAAAACAAATGGATGAAAGTAGAGATTCTAGTAGAATATTTTTAGGATCTAAGAAATTGACTTGTAATTCAATGGTCCTTTCAAAATGTGTATCCAATGTGTCATTTGGTGGATGACACTTTTCTAGCAACCTATGTCCCTGTATACCAAATCCGAAAGAGAATGTGGTTCTACTCCTCGCGGTCCTCAGCTGAAAGAGAATGTGGGTCTACTCCTCGCAATCTAATCCTCAGAGGGTCACAATGAATGGTGGCTTCACATGACAATGGCCTACTTCTCATAGCAGTGGATATGACTTTCTCTGAACTTTAGTACGCTAATTTATTCCACTCTCATATGATGATACCTAAAACTTGAGTTGAACTTTGAAAAAACGTTTTCCCATTTGAGTTAATAAAGAGGATCATCAATTTGGGTAGGAGGTACTTGTTCTTAATTGTCACCTTATCTAACATTGAATAACCAATGCACATCCAAAAGGTTCCATCCTTCTTATTGACTACCAATATGTGTTCTATCCAAGGTGATGCACTTGGTCATATGAACCCTCCTGTATTTAAAACAAAAAGGTCTACGGTTTGTTATGCTCATTATCCACTGGAAGAAAAGCTTATTCCTACCAGTTAGCAATACAAGAGAAACAATAACGCTTTCCTTTGCATTTTGAACATCGGACTAACTTCCCTTTGTCGTTCTTATGACATTGATGACATATAGCACTTTTTGCCTCAACCAAGGTACCAGTCCTCTTGCTAGTGCAATCCTGAGACACAACAGCAGAGAATGTTCCTTAACCAGGGCCATGCCAATTATAGTTGATGCTACCAATTATATGTTCAAAACAACATGAGAATCCTGATAATAATAGAATAAAATAGAAGGAAACAATGCCATACAAAAGTGGTGATAACTCGCTAAACTCACCAAAACAGGCTTGTTTATCATTTTTTTTGCAATTTTGGTTTTTGTTGAAGGTGCATGGGATTGATACCATGGAAAATTAGTCTCTCTTTCAATTCCATGGTTTGTTAATATATCCACCTCAGCTTCTTCATTGATCAGTTGTGTAGGCCGAATAGACGGGCCCGACTGATACATAAGCTAGCCTTTTGGAACCTTTTCTTTTGATTTCTTATTCATCGGTATGGTTGAGAGCTCCCGCCCAGCAATGGCAGTGACATGTGGTTTTTCAACTTCATCCTGCTTGTTTTCAAACACTGTCTCACTACTTTCCTCCTTTTTCTTCAGCTTCTTCTCGCTGGCACGCTTGGTAGAGTTTGCAGCCCTCCTCTTTGCTTGAATATAATGCTTTTCACAAACAGTCTTGTCTGGAATAGACTGTGCACTACATCTCCATTGCTTTCCATATCATCTCTTGCAGCATAGATCCTCTGGAACCACCTTGCTTTCTTCCTTCTCTATATTTCCAGAGGCCATTGGAAAAATTGAAACAGGCAGCCTAAAAGAAAGAAGATATTCAAATTGAAGATAAATCTAGATAATTTGATTTATTAGATAGGTGAGATAAATAAAAAAACTTGGGTTTAAAGGAATAAAATACCCTAAAAGAAAGATATTTTCTTGTGCGACATTGGAATGAAAAACCTAATTATGGTGGGATAAGCTATGCGTGAATCACAAGCAATGTTAAAAAACAAGACCATGAATTGGAGAATGATGGTGTCTAAGTTTAAAATTATGTATTTTTCCTCTGATTAGTAATA
>BSBM01000065.1:7500-92500 GCA_027924585.1 Larix kaempferi | reverse complement strand
CTCATATTTATGTACACATTGATTTCTGTAAATAAATCTTAAAGTCTTTACTAGGATGATTGAAAGGTTTAGGCATGTTTCATAAGACGTTGTTGTACTTTTCTTACTCATGCATGTGATCGGGCTTATGCATGTTATCTTGTATGTGCATGTAACACATAGTGTTTTACTATACATTACGGTTTTCATATTTATATCTCCAATCTTGCATGCATGATATTTCAACCATTGGTTTAAGTTTATTCAGAAAATATGGTTATAGCAGACACGGGATTAGTCTAGCACAAACTAAAGTTCAGAAACGTAGCCAGTAAGATGTAAAATGCATTCAAAAAGGATATCAATGGTTGTTATTTCCTTACTTTTTATGCTGGGTATGTACAAGGTTTACTTATGCTTTGGATTGGGATTTTGTTATTTTTTTGTTTATAAATGCAGTTAGAGAATTTCATAACAGTTTTGAAGGTTATCTTTATGCATGCAAACCCTATATCTTGTGTATAACTCTGTAAAAATTTACAAGTTCAATATTTTACCTAAGTTATGCTCTTATCTGTTAAAAAAATTTATGTCAATTGTAGAACTCACAACCTGCTTTCCGCATCCGCAATCGGAATGCGGAATCAATGTTTTAACCTGGAAAACTGTTTGGTTTCCGCAATTCCGCACCCGCAATGTGGAATTCAAATTGCGTATCCATTAATTTATGAGGTCAAATTTTTGGTTTCCGCAATGCGAAAGAGGGTTTGCAGAACCTTCTCTCCAAACTCTCAGTTTTGGAGTTCTGAAACCCGCATATGTAGTGCGGAAGTTGGACTACGGACCCGTCATGTTGAACGGTCGAAATTCATTAGAGAGATTTTGAGGTCAAAAAATGGCCTCAAAACAAAGAAAATGTACTATAAAAAACAACCAATCACATTCTAGTAGATGACATCATCCCCCATGTTGAGGTGGCATTGCATGAGTTAAGAATGTTTATTTGTCAAATTTTCTATGGTGGATGAAAACACATAGTTAACCAAGGTAGTGGTGTAAGTCATTTTAAGTCATAAAATAAAGTACTCATAATGATAGTCTTTTCATAAAATAATATTATTGTCATTTTCAAGTAAAGTACTCATCATGAATGTCTTTTCACACTTTCTCATAAAATAATATTATTGTCATTTTCAAGTAAAGTACTCAAAATTCAAAAAAAATGTCCTTTCACATTTTTTTTATAAAATAATATATTATCATTTTTATGTTTTTAATTTTAAATTATATGTTCACTCCATTCTATTTAATATCATAATGTCAAACTAATATATATATTCATTTCACATTTTTTCATAAAATAATATTTTTGTCATTTTCATATTTTTAATTTTTAATTATATATTCACTCAATTTTATTTAATATTATAATGCCAAACTAATATATATATATATATATATCATTGTACTTTTAAAATAAATTAAATTCATGAATGATATTAATATAAAAAATGTATGTAAGTTATGCATATAAATTAATGATTTTGATATTAATTTACCAATATAGATTTAATGAGTAAAGAATAATAATAGATTTAATGAATAAATAATAATAATAATAATGCAATGTGGATTATAATAATATTATTAACATTTTACATATAAATAAATTTTCAATTAAATTACATTATATTAAATTCATGAGAAAAGTACTAAATATAAAAAGTCAACATAAAATTAAAAAAATAGCTCTAAAAAATATTTTTTATTATTTAATTTCATTTGCAAGATCAAGACAAATAAATGCTAAAGGACAATAAATTTTTGGGAATTTACAATGAATCTTAATCACATCAATATAGAGTTATTTTATTAATTTTATTTTTAGTGAATTTTAAAAAGTAACTCAACCATGGTTATTTATATTGTGCATAAAAAATAGTGTGGGAAGTGACTTGTCATATATACCTACCCCATAAAACCCTCAATTCATAATATTTTAATATATCTCATATTTTTGTAGTACATCTCTTAGGAGGCCATTTTTTGACCTCAAAATTTCTCTAATGAGGGTTCCGCAACCCGCATCCACAATGTGGATTGCGGATTTGCGAAATCGTTACTTTAAAACTATCGGGTTTCGGGGTTTCGCAACTCGCATCTACAAAGTGGAAGCCAGGATTGCGGAAGCAGTCAAAAGATCATCTTTTTAACTAAGGGTTCCGTAACCTGCAATCTGCAACTGGTGCGAAAGTCGGATTGCGGAAACCTTAGCTTTTAACTGTTATAACTTTGGGATATTTGCAACGGTTTGGGTAAGGGTTTAAACCCTATGTTTGTTAATTATGTTAAGGTTAAAATTTAGTAATGATGCTTATGATCCTAAGCAAAAAAACACTAGTGTAATGTTACTTGAAGTCCTAATCTAAGTATGCTCACAAAAGAAGTAAGAGTCTAGACCTTAGATGCTTTTCAAAACAGAACCTTGACATGCTTTTAACTTTGGGCTTAGAGTCCAGTATGTATTAAAGTAAAGAATTATGTTTTCCATAGCACTAGAAGTGCATAAGTATACATGCTTTTATCCTTTTTTTAAAAAAGTTATGTAAGGTATTTTTGGGTATGTGACATGGTGTAAAAGGTACTTCAAGGAGAAATACCTATCGTCTAGGTATTATGATAACAAGAGGAAATAGTTCAATGAACTTAAGTTGGGACAGAATTCTATGGATGAGCATGTCCACAAGTTTTTGGAGTTGTTGAGGTTTGTATATTACATCAAGGATGAAAGGGTAAAGATACAATGTTTCCTTGGTAGTCTACCCCAAAATTTCA
Source organism: Larix kaempferi (assembly GCA_027924585.1). NCBI lineage: Eukaryota > Viridiplantae > Streptophyta > Pinopsida > Pinales > Pinaceae > Larix > Larix kaempferi. The sequence goes on along the minus strand of BSBM01000065.1, from coordinate 89,686 downwards.
GAGATAGGATTGAGTTTGTCAATCCACCAAGTTTGGATGAAGCCATTAGGATGGAAACGCATTACTATGAGCAGAGTAGAGGTAAAATAGAGGTTCATCCAACATGGAAAATAAATCCCAGAGGAAGGTTTGAACAAAGAAAAAATGGATTCAGAGCACCATTCAGAAATCAACCCAGAAATTTTCCATAGGGCCAGGAAGCACAAAGAGGATTAAATCCAACAGCAGCAACAGAAAAGGAACCAAAAGGGCCACTTCAATGTTGGGGATGTGGAGGAAACCATGTGCTTAGAGAATGTCCACATCGGAGGGATAATCCTAGAATCTTGCACAACTTAGAAGAAGCAACTACAATGGAAGATATGGCAAGGGAAGCACCTCGAATTTATGCAGCATTGGATGATCATCAAGCAGACCATCAATCACCAGTGGTGGAAGTTGAAGGTAATATTGCTAAGCAATCTATTTCTATTTTGATTGATCCAGGATCTACTCAAAGTTATGTGTCTCCTAAGGTGGTTGAAATTTGTTCTCTTAGTAAAGTAAAGCATAGAAAGTCTTGGCTAGTTCAATTAGCCACAGGGACCAAGAGAAAGGTGAGTGAGGTAGTGATGGAGTGCTCCATAGAATTGAATGGACTCCTCACACATGTAAGTTTAAATTTCCTACCATTAGGATGTTATGATTCCCTAATTGGTATGGATTGGTTGGAAATACATAGAGCCAAGATTGAATGCTATGAGAAAGTACTTGAATGTGTTGATGAAGAGGGAAGGCCAAGGTTGGTAAGAGGAATTCTCAAGCAAGTTTCAGTAAGGCGGATTTCAGCCCTACAACTGAGAAAGTTTTATAAGATAGGTTGCCAACTATATGCAGTTCACACATCAGATTCATCAGAGGATAAGGGACCAAGGATAGAATACTTTCAACTGTTGCAAGAATTCCAAGATGTGTTTCTGGATGAAGTGCGAGGACTACCACCGAAGAGAGATATCGATTTTTCCATCAATCTTGTTCTAGGGGAAGCGCCAATTTCCAAAGCTCCGTATAGAATGAGCACACCAGAATTGATAGAGTTGAAGATACAGCTGCAAGAATTAATGGACAAGGAATATATTGGACTAGGTGTATCTCCTTGGGGAGCACAAGTGTTATTTTTCAAGAAAAAGGATGGGACATTGAAGCTGTGTATTGATTACATGAAGCTCAATAAAGAGACAATCAAGAACAAGTATCCATTACCAATAATTTATGACTTGTTTGACCAAATTTAGGAAGTTAGAGTGTTTTCAAATATTGACTTGAGGTCTGGATACCATCAAGTGAGGATTAAGGAAGAAGACATTCACAAGACATCTTTCAAAACAAGATATGGCCATTATGAATTCACAGTGGTGCCATTTGGTCTTACCAATGCACCTGCTACATTCATGTGTCTTGTGAATAGTGTCTTCAGCAAGTATTGGGATAATTTTGTGATTGTGTTCTTGGATGACATTATTGTTTACTCAAAGATTGAAGAAGAGCATAATGAACATCTAAGAATGGTGTTGCAAGTCCTTAGAGAACACCAACTGTATGCAAAGCTGAGCAAGTGTGATTTCTATCAGTGGAAGGTACATTACTTGGTTCATGTCATATCAGGAGAAGAAATTGCAATGGATCCAGAAAAGATTGAAGCCATAATGGATTGGCCTATTCCAAAGAATGTTGCAGATGTGAGATGTTTTATGGGTCTTGCAGGCTATTCCAGAAGGTTTATTGAAGGGTTCTCCAAAATAGCTCATCCAATTACATCATTGCAGAGGAAGAATATCAAGTTTGTATGGTATGAAAAAATGTAAGAAAATATTTCAGCAGCTTAAGGAATTGCTTACCAGCGCTCCTGTTTTGAAGATTGCAAATCCAAAGAAAAAATTTTAAGTGTGCATAGATGCTTGCATTGAAGGGATCGATGGAGTGCTCATTCAATAAGGATTTGTAATTTTCTATAGTCGAGAAAGTTAAAGGAGCATGAAAGGAACTATGCCGCACATGACTTAGAGCTAGCAGCCATAGTTCATGCTCTCGAGAAATGGAGACATTATTTGTTTGACCATCCAAATATGACTTCTAGGCAAACTAGATGGATGGAGTTTCTTTGTGAATTTTATTTTGAAATTAAGCATGACAAAGGTAAGGAGAATAAAGTTGCAGATGCTCTTAGTAGAAAATTTCATGTTACAGCAGTGAGTATATGTAAATCAAATTTGAAGGAAATCATTCTTGAAGCTCAAATCAGTGATGAAGCTTACCTTCAAGTCAAAGAAAAATTGCAGCAGGAAATGTGGATAAAACATGTGTTGGATATCAGCTTGGTGAAGATGATGTTCACATTTATCAAGGTACCAGACTGTACATTCCAAATAGTGCATATTTGAAGAGGCTAGTGATGGATGAGATACATCAAATGCCATATTCTGGACACCCAGGATATCATAAGACTATAACAGCAACAAGAAAGCGGTACTTTTGGCATGGGATGAAGAAGGACATAGCAGAGTACATTGCTAGATGTCAAAAATGCCAAGAATTCAAGGCAGAACATCAACATCCAGCAAGGTTGTTGCAACATTTTCCCATTCCATAATGGAAGTGGGAATTAATTTCTATGGATTTTATAACAGGTTTTCCAATGACATTAAGGAAGCATGATTCAATCATGGTAGTGGTGGAAAAGCTATCAAAGGTAGCTCACTTCATTCTAGTCAAGTCCACTCATAAGACCAATGACATAGAAAATATATTCATGAAAGAGATATTCAGATTGCATGGATTTCCCAAGGCAATAATTTCAAATCATGATACAAAGTTCACATCCAATTTTTGGAAATCATTGTTCCAAGAATTAGGGACTCAGCTGAAGTTTAGTACAACATATCATCCTCAAACAGATGGTCATAATGAGAGGGTGAATAAGGTTCTAGAAGACATGATGAGGATGTATGTGATGGATAAACCATCCAAGTGGGAAGACTATCTACATTTGGTAGAATTTGCATACAACAATGGACATCAAGCATCTTTGGGAATGAGTCATTTTGAAGTACTATATGGAAAGGGATGCAAAACTCCAGTGAGTTGGGACAACCTAGTTAACAGGGTAGTGCTTGGACTAGAGATGATCAAGGAAATGGAGCATGAGATTGTTAAGATCGGGAAGAATTTGAAGGAAGCACAGGATAGAAAGAAGAGTTATGCATGTCTGAAAAGAATGCATAAGGAGTTTCAAATTGTAGACCATGTTTACCTAAGCGTGAAACCAAGGAAGAGTTCCCTGAAGTTGGGGAGTTGTGCCAAGTTGGAACCAATATATTGTGGTCCATTTGAAGTCCTTGATAGGATAGGACCAGTTGCATATGGAATTGCATTTCCTGCTAACATGAGAGCTCATAATGTTTTCCATGTCTCTTTTCTTAAGAAATATGTACATGATCCTAATCACATAATTGATTGGCATGTGATACAGGTGGAACCAGAGGGAGAGTTCCAAGTGGAACCTATGTGCATCCTCGACAAGAAGGTCAATTTTCTCCATAACTGATCCATCGAACATGTGAAGGTGCAATGGAAGCACCTTATTCTCAATGAGGCTACATGGGAGATGGAGGATGCAATGAGAGGCATTCCCATTTTTGTTCAATTTTGAGAACATCGAGGAAGGTGTTATTCTAAGGGAGAGAGAATTGTAATACCCCTATTTTGAACTTGAGGGTTTATTGGCTTTAATGTAAATATATAAGCAATGTGTGTTTTCCCTAGTGTGGAGCTCAAGGCCAAGGCCCCACTAGTAGATGATTAGGTTTATTTGCATAGTAAATTATTTGATATTCCAATAATCCATGTGTTGTTAAGCCATGAGATATTTTAAATGATGTAATTATTAATTATTCCAATAAAATACCAAGAAAACTAACTAAGGAGGAAACCAATGAAAAGAGGCCATGTGTATCCAATAGGGAGAGGTGAGGGGGTTGTGGGATTGGAACCCATGCTGCCACATGTCAATTTGTGAACCCATTTGACTCCCATCCTGGCATTTAATTCTGTTGTAAGAGGGTGGTAGAGAAAACCAGTCCATGAAGTTGATGGAGTATGGAGCAACCCTGAGATCTGTATGGAAGGGTATGGATCTATTTTACTTGTCCCTTAAGCCACTCAACCTCCTGGGAATTCACTCACCCTAGTCCCTATCCCATTGTGGAGAAACAAACCCCATTTATCACGGATTGCAAAGCCCATCCGTGAAGAAGAAAGAAGAAATCGTGACTCTGGGTAAGCGCGAATTTTACAGATCTGAATGCACTTAGAAACCCTACGTAGAAACGATGGGGGTATCCTTGGATCTGATTCTATGGATGAATGACAAAGTGTGATAATCCTAGTGAATTCATGAGAACACTTAGATCTGTTTGCAGAGGACCAAGTTATGGGGCAGATCTTAGGCCGCGACCCTGAGAAGATACCAGCTTGAATAACAGAGAAGAAGGTCAAACATAGGGTTGGATCTTCTTGATAAACCCAGTGAAGGCTATATTCTCATGAAAGCAACAGTTTTGACCTTTTTATGTCCACCTTGAAGAGCACTCGAGGGAAGGGGCCTTGAGGGACTGTGCAACAGAGAAAAGGGCCTTCCTTGTGCTAGGTGAGGTAGGTAATGTGGGTGCCATGTTTGCTGAGTAATCTGAGATTCCAGTAGCTCTATGGTTGAGATAATTGGCTTAGAATCATCCTCCACGTTCCATTGTCTTTTTGATAAACCCAATTGTAGGTTGGCTTAGCATTGGGATGGAACCTTGATTGTAAGAGAGCTTATTTAGCCATCCTTAGTGGATACACAACCCAGCTCAAGGGTGGTCTCTCAGCTGAAAGAGTATAGGCTGGAAAGAGACATAAGGTTGGGTGGAAAGTTGCTCTCATGTATCCAGTTTCTTGGGTAGATTCATTCCAAAGATAAGTGCTCCTTGTGGTGTTAAATGATGTTATTTCATGTGTTATATCTATTTATTATGTTCAAATTATTTGAATGAATGGTTATATGAAATTGATCAATAGGAAGGTTATGTATAATCCTGAGTATTTAGCAGATGCATGTTTGATTGTTTAATCATTCGATTGTGTTAATGTGTTGCTAATCTTGCATGTAGTAGATGCATTGATTGGACTTAACTTCATTCATCAAATGTATTTGTTATACATCACATACACATTTATGGGGACTGCATGGACTCACCTGGACTAGGGGAAGGAATTAGATACCCCCTGTTGTGTTTAATGACCCTCTATGGGTCGGGTGAAGGGAGAATCCATGGCATAGGATGAAAAGAGCTCCTTGCATAAGTGTAATGATGCATTGAGGGAGTTTAGGACAGAATTCAGTTGGAAAAAAATGACAAGGTTAGAGTGCTCATACGTAGTGGGGAATCATACCGATGGATAGAGATATCCAATATATTTCCAATAGTACCATCCTTGTCCAATTTGTCCCAAGGGTGGAGGAGTTATCACCCTCAGAAGTTTGCAGGTGCAGGGGTATGTGGTCCCGACCTTCCGCATCCATAGTGTGGATTGAGGATTGCGGAGGTCGAGGGCTAACCATTGGATTTGCGTGGTTGGAATTACGCCTTTCCACATCTGCAAAGAATATTGTGGAAGTCAAAAGGGCGAGTTCAACAGAAATGGTGAGTGGGACTTTCGCCTTTCCGCATCCACAAATCGGATTGCAGATTGCGGAATTTGGAAGGGCGAGTTCAACGAAAATGGCGCATGGTATTTTCGAATTTCCGCATCTTCAAAGTGGATTGCGGATTGTGGATGTCGAAAGGTCAATTTCAATGGGGCTATTGCATTGGAAGTCCGCCTTTTCGCATCCGCAAGCAGGTTGTGGATTGCGGATTGCGGGAGGTGATTTTTCTCGGGATTACAGAATGGGTTTTCCGAATTCTGACTACGGGTTGCAAGAAGGAGATTACAGATTGCATATCTAAGGCCATGGTGGTTGTGTGTAAAATAAGAGTTAATTGTTGAAAAATAATGTATCAGTGGGTCTCCCATCGCCTCTGAAGTGCACCAGGGCAAGCGGGGACATTGCATCCATCCTCACTAAGACTATATAGATGCATCATAAGGACTGGACTAATAGGATTTTGGAAACACTTTGGGCTTACATAATTACTTGTAGAATACCACAGGTCGCACACCTTATCATCTTATGTATGGTAAGAAAGTCCTCCTCCCTAATAAATTTAAGGTAAATACTTTTCGAATGGACACGCAATTTGGTCTAGACTTGATTGAGGCACAACAACAAAGGGTGATGCAACTTAATGAATTAGATGAGATTCGTAAGGATGTTGTTCAACGTACTATGTTGATTCAAGAACAGAGAACTAGATGGCATGACCAGTTTATAAAGAAGAAACAGTTTCATCCAGATGACTAAGCTCTTCTCTTTGATTGCAGATTTAAAATTTTCAAAGGTAAGCTTACCACCTAGTAGCTTAGACCTTATGATGTTGAGACAGTATTTGATAATGGTTCAATAAGGATTAAGATCATAGATGATAGTCATATTTCCTTTATGGTAAACGGACATAGGCTTAAAGTATATCATAAACCAGTTTCTAAAGAAGACTTTGTCAATAACATGATGCAGTAGCTAGAGATAGAAGTTGTTGGGGGGGAGGTTCCTTCTCTCCCTTCTGTGTGAATTGTGTTATAGGACCATAAATGTACATATTTAAATAAGAATAATAATAATAAAATTAAAGACAAAAAATTGTCTAGTTTCCAAAACTAGCTTTATAGAGAAATTAGCCCTGAACTTGTCTAAAAACCGGGTAACCAACAAGGAAATTTCATATTGAAATTCTGCAATTTTTTGTTGGTTCTCACATCTGATGCTTCAAATAAATTCAATCATTCTCATGTTGGATGATGAAGGAATTATTATGGCCTTCCTTCTAAAAATCCTTTGTTGACCAATGCGACCTCGGTCGACAGGGGTTCGCCTCACTGTCGACACATACCGCAGTCTCCCTGGGTACCGGCCCAAGCAGGTTTGATCCCACCCAGCAACACCCACAAAGTGGATGAGGTCTCACACAAGGCGTCCAGGAAGAGCAGACGGAACCATGTTTCCGTTGAGGGAGGAGGAGAGTTGTGGCTGCACGGACTAGCTCTATTGCAGAACTTAAACAGAAACCTTAAACATTCGACATGGAGTTATAACATATTACTTAATCGCAGCATTTATCATCACAGCAACAGTAAGTAGACATTGCATCAAGAAAATCTAACAACATTCACATATCACAACATTGCACAAAAATCGTACCAAAACATCATCATGTTATTACTGTGACAATCATATACCAAAAGCAAAACATAGATCTCCGTACACATACATCTCCTTATCTCTCGCCTACTATTCTTTCTTTCTTTTTCTCTATCTCTCTCCCCCTAACACTTACAACTCTCATCTATTTATAGGCTTCTGCCATTACAATATTTTTCCACTTACAAACGACTTCCTAATCGACACTATGGACAAATGACCCAATATCTAACTGACTCGGTCCAAATGACCCAAAAACCCACATACCGTGGTACAATTGACTCACTATTACATAAAATATGGTCCAAGTGACCCAAAACTCGTCAACTACGGTATCCTTTAACACAAAAAACTCCTTTCGCGCCCTCCTCCAATGTGTCGCAACGTCGGCAGTACCACAACATTTCCCCATCGAACCGCCTGCCAACAGGCCCCCAACACAATCTTGTGGCTCGCCCTCAAGCCACGTCAACTACTGGACATAGTGCATGCGAACTGAACTATGTTCCGGTAACTGTTCTTGCTGTCTAGATCATGCAGTGTTGTCCGACTCCTTCTGCTACACTGATTGTCGACTCATTGTCATTTTTTATTTTTTTTAACCCAAAATGGTCATCGCCCGACTTGTTGTCATGTACTTCTCAAACTCATCCTCCAGTCTCTGTGAATGGTACTGATGGGAAGGAAAAGAGGACGAACAGTACCAAGGTGTGAAATTAGTAGATGACTCTGGCACATATGTTTCACACCAGCAAACGGCTCCTATTGTGGGTGGGGAGCTACCGCCCCAACCATCTCAGGGGTTGAGAAGAGAAAAATCCTTCGAACAATTACTGCGTACTAAACCATGCTGTAATGGCCCTCGGCTCGGGAAAAACACAGTGTAAGTGCACCCGCCGTATCAAGGCACTCAGGGACACTCGTCGTTCGGGCTCGCAGGGCCCCTGGGGTGCTGCCACGGGAAACGAAGTGAAGCATTTCCACAGCCTCCTTGGAATTCCTCACAACTCAACTCGCAAATTGATCAAACAGCATAACCACTCTATGTCAGAACGACTACTTTATAGTGAACTACCAGCCGCCTCGGCTACTTATAGCCAGACCATTCCCGGGTCACGACGGTGGGAATGATGCCCAACTACCTCGCATCTGTGTGTGTGAACCCACCGAATGCCACAACAGGGGGCAACCATGCTGCCACCGAAGATCCCACATGCCGACGTGTGAGAAATCTCCTCACATCTTGCTGATCGTATCGGCCCAGCGTGCCATGTGCAAAACATGCCGTCGTCATGTGGTAACCCGGTCGAATCTGTCAGGCAAAATCATGTGTAGGGATGATGGGCAGTGGTCACAAGATGTTAGCACAACAGTAGTCACAACACTGCCCTGTACCCCCCAAATCCTCCATAATCATCACAAAATCCTTCATTAATTCAACAAAATCCGTCGTCAATCCTGGTCGCAACACTGCCATGAGTCTCCAAACTTTGCGGCACAAGCCTCCCTGCTTGCGCATTCCTTCTGCTGTTGGTGTGCCATCTGCCACCAAGCAACCTGCAACACACCTTTTTTTTTTATGCGACTCAGACATCGCACTGTTCCAAGCACGATCGATAGGGCTTCAACCTATGACCATTTACCAGCTTGGGGAGCATCGCCCCATCCAACCGCTGCAACTGAACCACGCCACCTGAAGTAATACTATGGATGCGATATGGACCCAGCCAATGCATCTGCAATTTTCCTGGATGTTTCATAAACTTGTTGTCATATAATAACACCAAGTCGCCTTGCTGAAACTATTTACTTTTGATGTGGCGATCATTCCATGCCTTCTGGCGGTCCTTCTCCACCCCTTGGTGAAATTCCGTGATAAATCGATCCTCTTCCAGTTGCACCAATTGTGCTAGACGTTCCTCTAATGCTACAATATCATCCATACTCATAACAGCCGCAATTCGTAGACTTGGAACAATGTACTCCATTGGCATAATTGCTTCCTTCCCATATACCATCTTAAAAGGTGTCTGACCAGTCAACCTTTTACATGTGATGCGATAGGCCCACAACACTGCTGGGATTTTCAGATCCCAGTCATCATGGTTCGCATTGAACACCTTTGTCAGCGCATGCTCCAATACCTTGTTAAACGCCTCCACCGTTCCATTCGCCTGTGGTTGATAGGGTGTACTCTTCTTATGCTGTATCTACAACTCCTCCGTCAATGCGTTGATAGTGTAATTAAGAAAGTGGTTGCCTTGATCACTCAGCAATATCTTGGGGCAGCCGAAGTGAGTGATAATGTGATCAAACAAAAATTGAGCAGCCGTTGCGGTGGAGCAATCAACTGTGGGTGCCGCCTCGGCCCATTGGGTCAAGTACTTTGTCGCCGTGACAATATACCGTGCACCTGTGCATTTTCCTAGCGGAGTGATCGGCCCAACAAAATCCACAGCCCATTTTTCGAATGGTTGCAAGGTCACTTGAGGTAGCAGCGGCATCTCGTCACGTCTAGACGGCTTTCCAGTTCGCTGAAAAACATCGCAAGACCGCACATAGTCTGTCACATCATTATGTAATGTGGGCCACCAAATCCCTACACGTAGTAACTTACGGGAAATCACTCGACCGCCATAGTGTCCTCCCACTACTCCACCATGTGCCTCAGCCAATATCTGTGCTTGCTCATGCAGCAAGACACATCTGCGCAATATCTCATCAGTGCCCTATTATACAACTCTCCCGCGATTAGCTGAAAGTCAGCAGCCTTGACAACCAACTGCTTCTTCTGAGTAGTGGTAAAGTCAGTGGGCGCGGTGTCGATCACCAGAAACTGAAGGATGTCATCAAAATATTGATCAGCGATGGCAACTTTAAATAGTTGGGCATCCGGCAACCCGTCTTCGATATTAGTCAATTCCTCCCCTATGTCAATCCGTGACAAATGATCTGGTCCATCATTCAACCACCCTAGTTTCACAATGACTTCAAAATCAAACTCTTGAAACAAAAGTAGCCAATGGCAGATCTTCCCCCCCAACATAGGCTTTTTGAGCAAGTATTTCAATGCAAAATGATTAGTGAACATTTTAAAGTGGACACCCAACAAATAATTCCTGAACTTCTGCAGCGCGTAAACCATGGCCAGACCTTCTCGTTCTGTGGTAGTGTAATTGCATTCCGCAGAGGACAGCTTCCGACTGGCAAAAGCAATGGGATGATCAAGGTCACCGTCTCCAGGTTGAGCCAACACAACACCTAATGCAATAGATGAAGCATCAACATGGACATGGAATTCCTTACTCCAGTCCAGAAAGACCAAGATTGGTGCCGACGCCATCTTCGCCTTGAGCATTTCGAAGCTATCCTAACATTCCGGGCTCCACTGGAATGCCATGTCCTTCTTCAACAAATTTTCCATAGGGACAGTAATCGTAGCATAACCCCTGGTAAACTTGTTATAATATCCTGTATGACCCAAGGTCGCATGTAACTACTTAACGGTGGTTGGCGGTTGCAACCCCAAAATGAGCGCAATTTTGGCTGGATCAACCAGCAATCCCTGTTTACACACGATATGACCCAGCAATATCCCAAACGGTGCACAGAAAATACATTTCTTCAAATTCAGCGATATCTGGTGCTGTCGGCATCGCTCAAGCATTAACCGCAGATTGGCCAGATGATCACGAATCAATCCATAAACGGTCTAATCATCCATATATACCTACAAAAACTTCTGAATAAAATCTTTGAATGCGACAATAATGACCCGGGAGAATATCGCAGGTGCATTCTTCAAACCAAACGGCATTACCGTGTACTGAAAGCAACCCCATTCAGTAACGAAAGTTGTCTTATGGTGATCTTCCTTGGCAATGCGAATCTGATGGTAGCCAGAGAATCCATCAGTGAATGAGTACATCTCCTAGCCACCCAATCCTTCAAGTACTTCATCAGTAAACGGGGTCGGAAAAGGTTCATGCAAGCAGGCATCGTTCAACTTCCGCAAGTCGACACAAATGCGCACTTCGCCTGTTTTCTTATCCTACACCACCATAGGACTAATCCATTCAGACTCTTCTACAGGTTCAATAATACCGACATCCAACATCCGATCAAGTTCTGCCTTGAACTTTTCTTTATGTCGCGTATTCAGTCGATAAGGTCGCTGTCGGACTGGCTTAGCATCTGGTTTTAATGGAATCTTCATCTCTCCTAAATCACCCAGGATTCCCTTCATTTCGAAAAACTTCATGGGAAACACGTCTTGAAACTCATGAAGTAACTCAGTAACCTTACTCATCATCTCATCATCCCAATAATCCCCAACATTAGCAAACTTGGGAGTAGCCTCTGTGCCGATATTCGTCTTGCGGAGCTACAATGGTTGACTGAATGGATTACTTGGCGCAGCAGGTGGGACCACATCGTGACTTCCTTCAGATTCGGGAATGCTAACATTTCAGGGATCATCATCGTCCTCTAGCCCACCGCTGATGTTGAAGCACTCCATGAGAGACTGCATCTGACAATATGTGTGCGGGTCGACAGGGTAGGCCATCGGAACAACCTGAAGTACCATGTCACGGATGAGCTATAGGGCGTTATGGACATCAGGGTTGGCATCCGCAAAAGTGAACGTATGAGTGAAACAAACCGTCAACTGCCCCCATGTTGTAATGTCTCGGCGCAATTCAGCTGCAGTGTACCATGAGCGCGACATCTCATCCAAAGTATGGATAAAAGCATGGACCCACTCATCTCTGGGTCGTGCTACCCATAATCGTTGTCATTCCATCACATGATCACTGGGATTAGTCCGGCCATCATAGTTGCCAGTGTGATAAACCTCAGTATCGCCGAACTGAACCATCATCAACCTTCGACACTATGACCAACCATTAATGAATTTCTTATGTGTGGCCCACCAATGTGTTGGAGCAACCTTCAGTGCTTCCTCCAATGCCAGCAATCGCTGTGGTTCTGAGATGCGGACTTCAAATTCTGTTAAAAATGTGGTTAGGCCAGGTAACCCCTCATAGACAGGCAATGTGATCATTTCTATCGCAACACAACATAAGGATTGCGTAACTAAGCCACATTTCTGGAATGGTACTTCATGCAATCAGTTCTGCCAATGTTCCAAGGCATCATCAGAGTCGGAAGACGCAGATCTCTCACTGCGCCACTCCAACTCATCGTAGGCAGTAGGATGAATATAATCTTCAGAAATATTGACTGCATGGTCCCATCTAGCGGGATCATCATCTTTTACAGGATCCACATAACGGCGTCCTTCAGTCGGATCCAACGGGGCTATGACTCTGAAATCGTGATTCTCAAAGGTCATCATGCACTTCTTGAAATTGATTATAGCTGCACTATTGTTAGCCCATCCAATCCCCAAGAGTGCCGTATAAGAGCTTCCTCCCTCAACCACTTCAATAACATCAAAGTTAGCATAAGTCTTCATGCCCTCAATATCGATCGTGAGCCATGGAACTCGGCCAATGGGTGTTACCTTCGCATGGTTAGCCAACCGGAGCTGCACAGGAGACCATCTCAATGGGGGACTCCCCATCTTTTGCCACGCCTGCTTGGTTAAGATGTTAACATCCGAACCAAGGTCAAGAATCACAGAGTCAACATCATATTCACCAATCTGAATATTCATTCTCATTTCCTTGCCAGTCTTCCGTTGTTGTAGGGAGTTTATTGCCGACTCCTACCGTCCTTTCGAAAATCGATGCAACCATCCCTCAATCTCAACCAGGGCAGTCGGGTCTCGGGCCAATAACAGACAACTTTCAAGAAACTTTTGCAATGTCCCCGGTGGTGGCGTTCGATCAGCGTCTGATGTAGTATCAAAGACAGGCAGCATATCGCAAACAACAGCCTTACCACAGTCTTTCTCCAAGGTGCGACGTGCCTCCAGGAATGTCTCCCGCTCCGTATCAAGGTCGAAAGGAACCATCTTATGACCAACCAACCGAATCAGTGGTCGTGAACCATCTTCCCCAGTTTTCTTGCCTCCATAAGTGACAACAGCCATCGAAGCATCTTGTGGTCGTGGTTCCGCAAAAATGGTCGCAATATTTGCACCTTGCATCTGGTTCTGCTGCAGATTCCCCGGTTGATTGACATTTTGATTGGTGTTCAACGATGGTCATGAGGGCTGGTTCTGTACTAGTTGCTGTACCTGGTTCTGTACTGGTTGTTGTGGCTGGGCCTGATTCTATAGCTGCGGAGCATTCCCAGCCTGCCATCATGCAATTAACTATGGACAATTCTCAACGGTATGATCATTACCAAAACAGAACGTACACTGATTCTGTAGTAGTGGGAAGTCGCGCTGATAATGCCCCCATACCGCACAGTGGTAACATTGAACAGTTCCACGACCACCTCGGCCTCCTCCTCCATGACCAAATCTGCCACCGCGTCCACCCCTGTATCCTCCTCGGTATCCACCCTGCTGTTGGTACTGATGTTGGTTAAACTGTTGCTGCATCGGTGCTAGTGGTATCCCTTGCCCTTGTGGTGCATACTGCAGTTGCTGCACATACTGTGGCTGTGGGGGAGTCATCTGCATCGGAGTGTATTGCGGGATGAACTGTTGCAGTTTTTTTTGTTGTGGTACAAACTGCATCTGCGATTGCAATAGAAGTTGGGCTACCTACGGTTGTAGTTGTGGTTGTTGCACGGCACGCTGATCGTCCTTGACGTAGAATGTATCACACATCCTCTCCTATAGAAACCCATATGCATGGCAATCCTTATCATCGTGACCCACCGACTTGCAGAATGTGCAATAAATATTTTGCAGGTTTGTGACCATTTTCTTCATATACGGGAATTATCATGACTGTGCCCAAACACCTGACAAATGTGACACCACGGCATACTACCGCCATTCAATGGGTTTGGCGTTCCTGACACCAAATAATTACAGAAATCCAGGCAATTATCCTTCATATGCCCTTCTCCTCGGCATCGCGTACACCATACTTCATCACGTTGTTCCTTATTCTTCTTCAAATCTTGCAACTGTATAGTCAGGTTAGCGAGCTGTGTCTGTATCTGCGACATCCCAGCTACATTATCTCCAATCGGTGATGCCTCCAATCGCATTGCAATCTCTAGAGCTTCGCTAGGCATCGATATGTTTTGCTGCATCAGCAGCAGCCGAATGTGGGGTAGCAGTGCCGCAATGAACCATTCTTTATGTTGGATGGCACTCATATCTAAACTAACCTTTTCCATCAGCGTCTTGAATTTTTGGTCGAAATCCCATACCATCTCATTAGGATACTGCTTAATTTCCTTCAATTCAGTAATATATTGAGCCTCTAACTTAGGACATCTAAATTTAGCAATCAGCCCATCCCGAATCTCATCCAGTGACTTCTCTGGGGCCCCCGTAGGGACTAGAATAAACTTCATGAACCAATCTAATGCACGACTTTGCAGAGTCATGGCTAGATGTCCTTTCTTAGCATCGGCATCAGCGATCTGTTTCATGGTCCATACCGCTTTGCACAAAAACCAATAATGTTCTGGGCTATCTGTCGCACTTTCGTGGAACAACGGTAACTTAGCATCATCGCCTGCCATTCTGGTATTCCTTCCTCCTGTCCCTGTGCTACTACCAATTAACTTCTACAGAATTGATGAACTTGGCGATGTCAAAGTGGTATTTCTTGTTGTTTGTGAGTCAGTGAGTGGAGTTGTGGGTACGTTGGTGTCGGGGTTTGGTCCTGCCTCTATCCTAGGTGTAGCCTATTCATCCCCATCAGGACTATGAGGTCGCTTCGTACCTTGTGGTCTTCCTTCATGGTTTTGCGGTTCGATCGCAGTAGGACCTTCTCCTGTCAAAACCTCGCTCCTCCTCTTGTAAGACCACTTTCTTCCTCGGCTTCGCTCACAGTCTCCTCATGGTTTGCACCCATCTACCCCTTACCATTCCATGTACCGTTCCCCAACAGTCGCGGTACCCATGGCCTCCACCCACCAGTCTGTCTACTAATCAAGGTGCATCTTTAATATACCCTTTTCACAGATTAGCATCTTAATTGACAGTTGGAGCGACAACAGAAACCTTCCCCTTGGTCCTCGAAAGAAGTATCTTTCAGCTAGGATTTCTTCGTGTCAACCACAAATTCAGTGATATATCCTTCCAAGATGCTATCAAGCCAAACTTCGACAGCCCACGATGCCTTATTATCGACTTCCTGCAGCTCCTGAATCAACTCCGGGGTCCAAGCCGTCGGCACACCACCCTGGAAGTTCCTCTTCTGGAAGGTTAGTTTCGACAACCATTCGTACAGAATGACCGGGAATTCACAGAAAAACCATTCATGCGGACTGTCGTGAATATATCTTCCCAGCCAGTGATCTACTGTCAGTTGTGTGTTCCAGCTTTCTTCTTCAGCAAAATCCCACAATTTTTTATCAAACCAACTCTGTATCTCTGGCTTCGTCAAGTGCCACAACATGACCTCCTTCTACTCTGCACAAGGTCCTGAAAACGAAACCATTTGTTGACCAATGCGACCTTGGTCGACAGGGGTTCGCCTCACTATCGACACATATGGCAGTCTCCATGGGCACCGGCCCGGGCAGGTTTGAGCCCACCCAGCAACACCCGCAAAGCGGATGAGGTCTCACCTGAGGCATCCAGGAAGAGCAGATGGAACCATGTTTCCGCCAAGGGAGGAGGAGAGTTGTGGCTGCACGAACTAGCTCTATTGCCGTACTTAAACAGAAACCTTAAACATTCGACATGGAGTTATAACATATTACTTAATCACAGTATTTACCATCACAATAACAGTAAGCAGACATTGCATCAAGAAAATCTAACAACATTCACATATCGCAACATTGCACAAAAATAGTACCAAAACATCATCATGTTATTACTGTCACAGTCATATACCAGAAGCAAAACATAGATCTCCATACACATACATCTCCTTATCTCTCGCTTACTATTCTTTCTATCTTTTTCTCTATCTCTCTCCCTCTAACACTTACAACTCTCATCTATTTATAGGCTTCTGCCATTACAATATTTGTCCACTTACAAACGACTTCCTAACCGACACTATGGACAAATGACCCAATATCTAACTGACTCGGTCCAAATGACCCAAAAACCCGCATACTGCAGTACAATTGACTCACTATTACATAAAATATGGTCCAAGTGACCCAAAACCCGTCAACTACGGTATCCCTTAACACAAAATACTCATTTCGTGCCCTCCTCCAATGTGTCGCAGCGTCGGCGGTACCACGACATTTCCCCATCGAACCGCCTGCCAACATCCTTGTCTTATCGACTGCAACACCTTATCTAGGATCAGTGCTAGATAATATTTTCAATTTACCATGAGACTTGCATGCCTCAATGGAAAGTACTCTTGTTGACAACATTAGGAATGAATTATTCTCCTCTGCTCATCAGATCTCACAAAGGGACTCGACATCAGCACATTTATTCATACTCTGTGATATGTATTGTGGCACCTTGGTACCCATTAATATCAATGGTGGGTTGCCTCACATTCGTTAACAACATTCCTTAAAGGTTGGTAATCCAATTATTTTTGTCTATGTTCGACATCAACTAAATCCATTCACATAGTCAGATATGTTCCTTAGTATGGTTCGTGGTAAAGATCATCAGCTTGTGTTCTAACTTCAACTACATATTTTCAGTGGATTTTTTATCTTTTCTTAATAAAGAGGAAACATAATGAGGAAAAAATGTAGATGGTGCTCCAAAGATAGAAATGATCTCTGTGACTTTGTATATTTTTTCTTGCCCAGAATCAGTCCCGATCTTATTGCCAAAAAAAATTGGGCCCAATTTCTCAATTACCCATTTCCTTATCCCTGATCCATTGCATTTAATCCCTTTCCCATGGCATCATTAAAATGATCTTGACATACAATTGCATACCTATCTTGGACTCCTTACCTCACTCCCACTTCCACACACCACTTTAGAATACCCCCAAATCTCTACCAGTTAAGAAAAAGGACTTGTTTTCATCTCTGAATATCGGTACTAAAATCAGTACTGAAACACCTATAGGTGCTCGGTACCAAAACACCTATAGGTTCCTAGTACCGAAACGCATGTAGGTGATCATGCTATTTCAAACTGCAGAAATCAATACCGAAGTAGTCAGGTAGAAACAAAGTGAGCTCGATTAGGTATGAATTTTCTTGAAATATTTTAATTTATTATTGCATGAGGGATATGTTTAAAATGTACAACTAAACCTCTTTAGATTAATTAAATGTGTACTTAAAACCTTTTTTCATATCCCTTCTTGTATATTATTTTCATACTTCACAATTTCTGCGTAATCCTATTTCGTATTCTCCCACGCCTTTTAATTATTATGTCGTTGCTCTCATAATGATGTGCCTAATGGTACCCTTCATAAGTAACCATACGCCCTTTTAATTTTGAATGATGCCCCATTCTTATGACCATAATCATTTCCACTTCCTTGATTACTTAGCTAATCCACATATTACCTAAACGTCCCTACCTCTTCTATTATGGATGGAGTTTGAAGTGTCATATACATTTCCACTGTGACTCGCTATGCCAATTTTACTCTGATATCCATTGCCCTATCCACTTTCTGTGACCATGGGTGTTGACTGTCACAAACCACCCTCGCTTCAAACATTAGAAATCCTACCTGAATATCAAGCCTCAAAGCAATTGCTATAGAAAGAGGCATGGACCGTATTTTTCTCACAATTCCATGGGTTTCGTGATGAAGTTATGGCTCAGTTCGCATTCAATTTCAATGGGGAAAAAGCCAAAATTGGAACTTCAGAGTTGGAGGTTTCTGAAAAGTCAATAGAAGAAGTTATTAAACTTCCCAAGACATGGGAGTGGTGGTTCAAGAACAAGCTCGTCAAGAGGACAATTTGTAACAAGTTTCTCAAAGCTAAGTATCAAGGAGTTAATTGGGAAAAATGATTTCCACAATCTTGGTTAAAAGATGAGTGGTCTTAGTTGTTGGCCATGTTACAGAGGTATTTAACCTATGAAGGAAGGTATGCACGCGTCCTCCTCTATCATATTCAGATTCTCCTGGACTTTGAAGATCAACATTTGAGTGTTCCCTATTTCTTGCTTTGAATTTTATACAAGATGTCTACTTAGGCCTGTAAAAATCGTAAAAACCCTAGCGAAATGCTGTATCACCATGGCCTAATTAGACTTCTAATTGAAGCTTAATTGCACAAAAATAATAACACTTGGGAAAGATTCCTCATTTCTTTCCTTGACACTGCACCAAACCCTAAAGATAAATCAGGAATTTGTGCTAGGGTTTCAAAAAGAAAGAGGATGACAATGGGGAAAGGATAATATTCATTTAGAAATACCAGAAGCAAAAACCCCCCTCATAGCAAAATAACGAAGCAGCCATTAGTTCAATCTGGCAATAATAAGGAAGCTGAATTCAGTGATGATTCACAAGATGTGATTGAAGAGATAGAATCTCCAGATAGTAAGAGAGAATATATAAGATATATTGAACCTGATACCGATCATTCCATGGACTTTGAAGCCAATGGTTTCATCCTCAAACCTCGAAAAGTTACTAGGGAGCCAAAATTAACTGCCAATCCCATCAATCCTACTAGTTTCCTAGGTTGGATGGGCACATGTGGAATGGTAATAAGGAAGCTAATAAATGATGTTTAGACATTATAAGGGTTCAAGTATTTAATAAATAAAGTGAATAAAGAAATTCAAGAGAAATCCTAGGTGGCAAATGGTTTTGGAGACATATGGAGGATGTGGGGCCCACACTAGCTTGATTTTTCATAATACATGGTATCTCTCTCTTGCAAATTCGAATTAATGGGAAGGTGAACACTCTTGGGTGAGTTGGTAAGTCATAACACATGACATTGAGCATCTTAGGTCGAATTGGGAAGGATTGGTAACCTCCATGGAAGATAAAGAGTCAAATTGGAAGTTTGTGGACACTTGGGCTAGATTCCCTAGCTCCTATGACACCAATGATGGAGCATCTATGACAACTATGACAAATTGCAGACCTGACCTCTGAAATCTGACCACTATGACATGTCAGCCCCAAAAATAGGCTCAAGGAAGGTGCTCATGGGAGTTGGAGAAGCCAAAGAGACTCAAAATCGAATTTGGGAGAAGATGGAAGGTTGGAACTAGGAGACAAGTGGCAAATGTGGAATATTTCCTAGATGGAAATCTATTGAATCTATTGAGAGGATTTTGACCCTTAGAAGGCTAATGTTGGTTATAAAATGTAGAAATGAAGTATGAGAATGGCTTTTGATGATTTGAGAAAAATTGCATTTGTGAAGAGAGAGCTAGTGGATGACTAGTTTCTTGCCTTAGCCAATTTCGAGGGTGAAAGATTCCCATCCAAGTTGGTGTTTGGAGAGGCCACTCAAGTCTTTCATGGTGCTTTAATGGAGTTTGTATTTGCAGGTAGAAGCTACAGGAAGTTTCATGGTTTGGTTTAGTGCAGCACTTTCTCTCCACCGTTTCCAGATTTGAAGGCATATTCATGATCCTTAAGGGAGGGCGTTTTTGGTGAGATCTTGTGCTTCTTGGGAGAGATTCTCATTATATATTTCTGATTGTAATAGATTCATATCCTATTTTCTTAATATTCAGAAAGTCTCAGGTCGAAATATCCACTGGTTGTATGCAAAAATATTGATTAATGAGCAAACAATGTCCATTTCCCCAATGCATTGATGTATGACACTATAATGTTGATTATTTCGAATGGATGGATAATTATCTGATATATTTGTGATCAATATACTGCCATGGATGTCGTCTACAAGTTTCATGTACTTTACTTGAGCATTTGAAGCATTTTTACTCAGTTTAGTTGTATTGGGAGGTGAAATAGTGTCATTTCCCCAAGGGTCGAATTGGGGATTTTTGCAGTTGAATGGGAGAGGGTGAGAACAGTTGTAATAATCCCTTAATGGTGCATATGATACCTTAATAACATACTTAACACATTACATACCTCTGTTCAGAAATTTGAGGGAGTTTAGAGGCATTTGGGAGGCCCTTTTCAGTGTTACCCCAGGGGGATTTGATGCACAAATTACTAGTCAAAATTGCATATATTGGTCAGAATATAAATCAAGTTTTCAGAAGTCTTTGGAGGACCATAAAATATCCTTTAACCTAATATTCAAGTCTAAATATCATTCATACACTCATACAGAAGATTTGGGAGCATTTGGGTTGATTTGGAGGTCAAAACAGTAAAACTAGTCAAAGGTCGAAATTGGTAAAAAAATGGAAAATTGGGCATTTTAATAAATTTTGAAAAAGGGACATTACATCCATCCCTCATAGAATCACTTGTAGCATGACTGAAAACCAATATGTATCCAAACTCTTGGAATTTTATTTAGATGAGGAACAAGATAGTTCTTGGAGATCGTCTGAATTCAGAGACAAAATTAATCGGGAAAGGTTGGCTAGCTGTGTTGAAATACAAGACATATCCCGAGGGCACTCCAATGAAATTGAAGGTGGTATAGAGATTGATATATATGGGCATGAAATGGGGAAAATGATCGATTTCAGTAGCAAGATGAAGATTTAGAGGGTGGGACTGTAAACAGACCTTCTCTTGGACTAAAGGATCAAAATTTTGGAGAGAGTCCTCGAGAGGCTACCTATGACCTCTATTCCCTTTTTTTCCAACTGAAAAAGAAGAATCGTAAGTTGAAGAGGGAAGTCAAAGAATATTCCACTTTGGATAGATACATCAAGAATGAAAATGAACTCTTACAGACTCAAAGTCTGAAATTAAGGATGAAGCTTAAACAGCTCCGAAAATATAACAAAAAACTCCTCCAATCAATAAAGGTAACAAATCAAATGGCCAACAAACACATTGTCCACAACAGAGTCTTGAAAAGACAATTGAAGGAACATAGGACTAAATTTACCAACATAGTGAACGCCCTAGAATCTACAAAAGGGATAGGATGCAGGGTAATTTTTATGAGCGAAATTTCGCCAATTGGCTATTTTGAGGGATTTTTTTCAAAAAATAAATTTGCTATTTGGTCATTTTTAGTCTCTAATATCGCCTATATTTACATAAAATATGTTTTTTTATCATAATATTCACCAAAATTTACACGTTTCAGTAGTAAATTGCAGGTTATGTATTTAATATTCGCCTACCTATCTATATCTATGTTTTTTCCAATCGAAAATAATGGCCTAGAATACTATACTTAAGTGTAATATTAGAATCCTTAAAAAATACCCTGGATAGGAGATACTACCAAACCCAATGAAATAAAACATGCAAGGGAAGCTGATGTGAAACCACAGTGTGAATTGAAACAACCATCATTTATATAGCCTATAGTCTGAAGGATGACTAGGAGTAGGACTCAAGGAAATATTTTCTATCCCGAGGACAAACCCAAGCCAATATTTTCAAAACAATCTAATCCCATTCATATCAATTACAATGAAGGAGACAAAGGAGATGTGCCAACAATTAAACCAAAAATAGGCAATATGGAGGAAATGAAATGAAAAAATGAACTACTGAAGAGTCGAAACATGTGTCAAGAGCTTGAAATTGAGAATTTAACTGCTCAGTGGAGGACCTCCTATAATGTAGTCAAAAAAATCAATTGTTTAGATCCTAAAATGGAAAAGTTCATTATCGAGAATCAATTTTTAATTCAGTTAGTTATCAACACTAGAGCTCAAAATCAAACCAAAATGGCTCACATTGAAGAATTAGAAATAAGATTACAGGAGGAAATGGCTCTCAAAAACTCAGGTCTAGACCTTCTTGTCAGAGCAGCTGGAATCTAGTTTTGATTGCATTGGGACATGCAAGAACCTCAACTTGGGGGAGATGTCAACCTACCATTTTTCCCTTTTTCAACACTATAATCTTACTTTTTGACCTTTTTTTCCTTCTCCATATGTTTATATTCCTTTCTATTTGATCATATTTTCCACCTTTTTGACACTTATCATCCAGTCTTCATTCAACATCCAAAAGAGGTAAAATTTGATACATTTTGAATAGATTCTTTATGTTTTTGTGAATTAAATTTATTTTAGGCCACTAACCATGCCTTGTGAGCAGATATCCATTTCAGTACTCACTTTGGCATTGGTCAACACAAGTGTGTTCCAAGGAAGTACAAGCATGCAATTTTTTAGTAGAAGAATCTAATTTCCAGTTGTCATATGATGTAGTTATGTCAAGGGGGGTTGATTCCAGTCATGTGATCCAAATACACTTAGAATAAGAGATCCAAAAATGTAACGGTCCAACTTCATTCAATGAGGGTGGTTGTACACTTGCAGAAATCTTATGATTTATCCCTTGATGAAACTATTGACTCATTAGTTGTGATTAGTAACGCTTGTTACTATTTTTAAACCTGGAGACCTATATAAATGTATGATTGATGGCTGAAAGGGTAGCTAGACATTGTATTGTCATGTTGTTGAACTTATCGGTTTTGGTCACTATTTTGATGCCTTTGTAATTCCAAAATTACAATAATGAAAGTTGGTTCCACGATGTTCAGTTTCTTATCTTAAATTATTGTGATATAAATCTCCATATCTCCTTCATCAGATGGGAGGTCCCACTGAACTAGGGAATTGTTGCTTTACACTTTGTTTTCTATTTTGTTGTTCATCATATTACCCTAATCTGTTTATATTTCCTGCACAGGTTTATTGTATACATATTTTCTATCTTTTTCATGTTTATGTAACTAACTAGTTCTTTAGTTGTGAATTGTATAATTACTATAGGAAAGTTTATTGTTTTTAGTAGTGAAGATATAATCCTACACTTTGTAATTATGAATACTCTTTATTTCAAATTTATAGATAGGTTGTATTAATAAACTCATGTATGTTGGTGAATGAGTATGTAATCCTCTTTTGTGAGTATGTGCATGAAATTCTCTCGATGTGCTTCTAGTCTTTGAACTCAAGATCTCTCAAATAGCTTAGGCATGCTAACATTAGTTTTTATCATTGGACCTATCTCACTTGGGTTCTGCACTTGTGTATTTTTCATCATCATTTGAAATTATAGAAAGTTTGGAAGAATAGGATTTTATGAAAATACCTTTTGTTTCCCTTCTCAATGTTTTCAACATAGTTGATGAATAGTGCATTGTTTCAGGATTGCAGGTAGTCTCTAGGAGGACCAGTAGATGATAGATCAATGCACACGTTATACTATAGGACATTGATCACAGACAATTAGCTTTGTATCCTTTTATAGGCCTTCTATCAAATTTATTAACTTTGTTAGGTTTGTATATGTAATAGTTTAGTTTGCATATTGATACTTTGTTTCTTCTATAAGTAGGGTAGGCTAAATTATATTGGTCACTTGTGCACCTCATTAGTACACTCCACCTCAAGACATATACACCTTTTTATGGGAGATAGTGATTAAGGTCAGTTAGGATGGTTAAGTTGACTCTACAAATGAACGTTTGCATCACAGGGGTTCACTCAGTGAACTTGTTACATAGCACAATCATTCACAAGATATTAAAGAATATCCCTGATTTCACTAAATATTGAAAAATTCCTCCTAAAATTGTATTGTTGAACCCCCCTCCCAATATACCTTTCCAATTAAGAAAACCCCTAGTTTCACCAAATATTGTAGGTATCCATTTTTATCATGCCATTTTTATTACCCCCTTTATATCATATTATCAAGTTGTAACAAACAATATCCCTAGCGCATCTTAGTATAAGAAAACATGATGCTAAATAAAATAATATTATAATGCTTATAATGATCCCACCAGGATTGTAGGGGAACTTGATCAATTTATAGCATTGGATAGTGGAAGACCCAACGAAATAGTAATGGGGAAGGAAAATGCATAAAAGGAAACAGATTCAAGAAATCAATGTAAAAAATAATGTAATTTGATTCATAGTCCAATAGTCAGTGCAATGCTTAGAAAAGATGAGAATTGTATATGTTTCACACCACAACCTTCCAATCTACCAATTTTGTATCATGTAAATATAAGTATAGCCATAAAGAGCTCATGTTTTCTATAAGCTTAATAATTTAAACCCCATAAAAATGCAAAATTGAAACCCTTTCGTGGATGGACTTCCCTACCTTCCTATCAAAACAAACATCATTGATGTTTCATCCCAAATGAACATACAAAAAATCCTCTTACTTTCCAATAATACCATATGATCATATGGATAGCATGGATTTGGATCATTCACAAGATGCAATGAATTCCCTCCACTTCCTCTACATTTATTCTTGCAATCAAGGGAATTAACAACATTTAGTTACCTTTTATTGGGTTATATCTAGTTTGAATGTTGGAATGGCTTTTCTCACTGCACAAAAGAGGACATGAGACTCAACTTAAGAAGAGCTGAGAGCTGACAGTGTAGAACGTTTTCCAATTGTATGAAGGAGGTGAATTCATTACGTTCCAATAAGATTTGTTATTTGATGAAGGGAAGGAATCCAAACCAATTGAAATTTAACTCATTTGCAATCGATTTTAAGTTAAAGATAATTTTTCTATTCTTTTTTTAAGCTATTTGTACCTGATTTTTAATACATGCACAATAAAATATGGTAAAATAACACTCTTATTGTTTGGATAAATTATGTGAAAATATTTGCTTATGCTTAAAGTATTCCAAGTTTAGTGAACATGGATTATTCCACAACAAATGAATCTCATTTATCTATCTATACAAGATCAAAATTAGTCCAAAATTAGAGCATATGCTCTTCATTTCCTATGTAAATTTTTAAAATAAATTAAAGCCAATGCTCTTCATTTCCTATCTAAATTCTTACAATAAATTAAATGTCACTCCCATCTAAATTTAACAGTGGTTATTGAGGAGGTTAATGAGTTTTCTTCGGCAAAGAAGTATTCTATTTTGGCAGATTTGTACTTAAAATAGGAAGAGGTTTCTGTATGAAACTTAGACAAATCCTCAATTTTTTTTAAGTATATGATTCAATGATATAATCAATTTTTTTGGTATTTTTGAAGATGGATTTATGAAATTAGGTTTCAATTGGAATTAAGATTGCAATCAATAATATTTTATTATAATATAATTAATGTAATAATATGTATATTTTTATTTAAAAACTGTTTAATGAAATTAATAAAAAATTCATAAGCATAATAATAATATTATAAAAAAATTATTTGAAATTAGATATTCTAATATAAAATGTTTTTAAAATGTTTTAATATATAAGTCTATAGATCCACAATGTTACTATATTGACAAACGAAAATACAAATAGATAAAGGTAATTCAGATTACATATCTTTACTACTAAAAATAATTATTTCATACTTATTAAACCATCATATTCACTTTCAAGTATTGTGACTCTTTCACATTGTTGAATGTGACATATTTCACCGTAACAATAGCTTTATGTTCATTCACCTTGAATTTCTGTCAATAGAAAATACTAAATACAAACAATGACATGGCCTATTGTATGGCATAATGTAAAAGCAATAGGAATAAAATAAGAGTAGAAAAAGATTTCATTACAGTTCTGAACATCCTAAGCTGCTTTTCTGAGCCTAAAAGCAATATTCATGGAAAATTTCACCATATGACGGTAAAACTATTGTGTGCTGAAAATAAATCTTAAAGCACTTTTAGCACTTATTATATTAGACTGTGTTTTAGATATAATCTGATTGTCGACTTCTGATATAATTTTATTTCCATCAATGAGACTGAATCACAGCTTGCCTTTTTCCAAATGATACTTTAAAACAATAAAATCATAAACACTGGGAAGGTTAATTGGGAGAGCATCTAGAAACATATATTCAGCTTCTTCGAAAAGTCTGACAAACTACTAGAAAAGTGGACCACCCAAATCAACTGTACAGGCCAACTGCTGGCAAATTGACAAGTTTTCTTAAAAATATTTGAAAGGCCTGGGTTTACACAATGTTAAGTTTCCAAAACACAGTAGTGGTATCTCAATCTAGAAATGGTTAAATAAAAACTAAGCATGAGCTTCAGATAATAAATAACAAACATTAGAAACACCGAGCAAACCTTGTGATGTAATCCAGTAACACCTGACAGACTCCAGCTAGGATTTATCTCATTCAAAACCATAGTTACCAAATTCGGCCGAATCAGGACAAATGATACGGAAATTCGAAAAATCGATTCGTTTATCAAATTATTCGGTGCGATATGGTTCGGTTTTCACTGTTATACAATTCCAAACCTTGATAGGCTGAAAATTGATATTTTCACACAGATTTTTGGGCGGTATGGGGTTGATATACTACAGCTGGCCCACTTCATTATCTCAGCTTTCAAACACGAACCAGACCTGGAGGGTAGTTACTTAGGGCAAAAAATTGACGGGAGAATCTGCTCGTTGTATAAAACAGTAGGAGCCCAATTAGAGTTGGCACAGATCACTCCTATTCACAAAGAAGAGCTTCTCACAAAAAAGGCTGCCCATTACAGTAACACTCCGGTCTAGCTGGCCGGCCATTGATGCCGACTCCTATCTTGTTTGTGACTCTTCCTGGAGGTTTTTTAAGGAAGGTACACCTAAAGCTAGGGCCGGTCAGAAGGAGGAAGACCCTGCAGAATATTTTTTGGGATTTATGGTAAAAATGTGGAAAAAACATGGCTTGTTGCTAGTTATAGCTCTGGAATTGCACTGGAGGGGAGATATATATATATATGTACACGAATTTAAAATTTTCAAGCGAATTACTTGTGAATCTTACCGAATTCGAACTTGGTAAATATTTTCAAAACCATCTAGGAAAGTTAAGAGAGGTATAAAAACCATCCTTTAAATTACCCCTGTCAAATGCCTCCTGTCTAAATTTGTTTGATATTTTTATGAAACCAATACAGTTTTTGAAAGAAAAAAAAAGATGAAGTGTGAAAATCAAATCAAAGAGTCCAGGAGGAGTACCCTTCAGTATAGTCTGCCTGCAGAAGGTCGAGGTATGTATCCCACTTATTCCCAATGACCTGCACATACAAATAAATAAAAAACTGAGCTTAAAGAGAAAAGGCTGTAGTTTAGTGGTGAGAATTCCACGTTGTGGCCGTGGAGACCTGGGCTCGAATCTCAGCAGTCACATTATACTTTTTAGCTCTCCCCACCCAGGTTCAATTCTTGTAAGTGACATGATGCTCTTGTTGAGCCCTATTGTAATGATTGTATTTCAAACTTTCCTTGATTCTTCGGAATAGCAGGAAAGTGATTTTTCCGCTGGAAAAATTTATGTGAAACTCTTTTTAAAGAAATATGAGTATTTCAACATAGAGTTCTAGGGAAATAAAAGAAAGTTAGGTCTACCAATGTTATGTTAGCAGCCGGTTAAACCCTTAAATACACTATATAACCCCCTGATGACCATAGAAATTTATACAAGACGTTTTCTAGAAAAGTCCATCTTAACACTGAGATGTGGAGCCAATACAATAGAAATAGACCGGAGGTCTGATCCTACACCAAGAAATGATCTCAAACTTACTTCTTCCATCCAAGAGTATAGACTGCGCTATAATATGGTAAGCCCTGTCTCCTTAGACCAATGTTTAAAATAAGAATTGGTAAGGTTGGCAAGTAACCTGGCGGGATCCATTCATAGTGCCTAGCCATTGAAGCGGGATCTTTAACCGAAGAGTGGACAAAGGTTAGTAGCAGACCATTAAATCAAAAGAAAACAACCCTTGAAAGCGCCAGCTCTGGGGAATACAAAATGTATTACCTGAAAATGTAGTTTGGTAGCAAAGAAGACCTAAACGATGACAAAGATATATTTACCCACCTAAAAAGGATATGTAAAAACAAATAAGAACAAAAACAATTCAATTGAAATAAGGGAAAAAGCAAAGATAAACCAAGGATAGGATATGTATACATTTTCAGTACTCTACAGATGCTACACATTTAAAAGAGAAAATCAGAGATTTAAACTTAGGATTCAAAATCACAATGAAAAATTTAAAGCAACATACCCTTTATGAACCTCATATATTTTCATGTATATCTTTGAAAATGCTAATAAATTAGAAATATCAGCTTGAAATGGAAAGCTCATGTCGTGGATTGTCCATCTCTCATCAGGTGGGGTTGTTGAGTAACATAATGTCTCCACCTTACATAAAATATATAACATAATATATATATATATGAAAGAGTGTCATTCATGTCTTTAGGTCTCCACCTAATACAAATAACACAAATCTGACATGTTTTGGAGCTAAACCTTTGATTTTATTAAAACTTGTATGCACAAACATGGTGCATATCCAATTGCGTTCCAATCCTTTGAAGCCCATGAAGATGGTAGTCAATTTTAAGGTATGTAAAAATGCATCTTGTGTTGTGCATATGGTATCATTTTTCCAGGTCCCTCTCTTTTCCATTATAAGATTTGGTCGAGATATTTATGATGAATTTGTGCTTGCAAATTCATTTCATAAAAAAAATAAAAATAAAAAATTGGTAATTTGTAGAAATCTCAAAAGATTAAAAACAATGGCCTCATGGAAGTTGTTACTATTCAATGTATATGATTTTCCCTTGCTTTAGTGAACCTAAATTTCTCAAATATTTGTGAGCATTATGCAATATGAGTTAGTACACTTGAAAAATATATCACAATTAATGTTAAGGATCAAAAAACTAAAAAATTTGGAAAAAAACACCAAAATTGTTAATAGTTGAAGGATCAAATTTGAAGAGTAGGGTCCTATTTCACTTTGAATGGATATGATATATTAAACTCTTCAATGTTTATAGGTAAAAAAAGTCATTCTTTTCATTTGAAAATGTAATAATATATTGAAATTTCAGTAAGTGAAATAGCTAGCAAATTGTGTGGTAAATAAAAACTTGGTCATGTAAGTTGTTTTTCTTCTGTGAAACGATTTCTCTGGACACTTTGTTTAAAAAGTTAATTTTTTAAGGCAAAATACATACTTTTAAGTTTTTAAATCCGTTCTAATTGTACATATTAAATAATAAAAATTAGTAACCTCACTATTCTCAATGTGCCACTAGTTTTCTTGTTTATTGAAAAAACTAGTGTGTTTTATATATAATCTCCATTCTGAATTCTAAATGCTATTAATTTCTATATATTTTTAAGTTTTAAATCATTAATAAAAAATTAACAACCACATTATTCTTATTTACCTAATAGACCATTTTAAACATGATCTTCCTTCTAAATTATTCACTATTAATGTTTATATTTCTTTATTACATAATTAACAAACAATACCATCACTCTAAAATTATAATTTTGAAATAAAACTAAAATGAACTGGATCTCAATGATGTCAAACTGGAAAAAGATCAATATGTAATCTTCTTCGTATGGAATTTAGAATCATCAACCATCCAACTTTTAAATAATTTTTGTATTAATCTTTATTTATTAATGCACCTTTCAAAAAGACTATGATTTAACTTTCCATGAAAGCACTTTTACTTTCCACGCATTAATATTACGTGCCCTTTTCAAACAAGCGTTACATGAACCATAAACCAATTTTTAAGTAGTGTAGCTTTGGTTGTGAGCCATGTATTGGCATTTAAAAACACAAATGGACACATAATTTGTCCTATAATTTCCACTGTCAAAGTCATTCAAATAAAACCTGTACAGTTCATCAAAGTCGTCCAAATAAAATCAAATCCCTCCCCCAAGGTCAGACTAACGCAACTGCAAAAGGTGAAAATTATACCCTCCAGACTTGCCATTTTAAGTTGATTCCAATTGACTGCAGTGGCCAAAGAGAGTAAGAGAAAAATAAAGTTCGGGGATTTGGGTGCAAAAATCCATACAATCATCTCTCAAATTTCTCGCTACAACAAATTTCTAGAGGAAAGTCTATGACTTGAAGAATACATAGCTTTCTTCATGAATATCACTATTGGTCACTTGCATCACCAGAATATCGAGAGCTATCAATTCACTTTGAACATCTATCAATTATTATGTCAAGATTTAAAATCCAAGTAACAGGAGCACCAGATTCAAGAGATATTTTTGTGTGCCACAAAAGTAATAAAAACAATTATAAGAACATTGGAGAAACCTCTGAATTCTCTCTAACCACTATTATATTTTGGTTTGGGCCACTGTTAGATATTTGACATGACATTGTGGTTTGTCGTTGTTTTGCTTTGTAATGAATATGGAGGACAAATAATCCTATGCTCTCTTGACGATTTTGATAGGGGAGAAGGCAACCACTTTATATGTGATTTTTGGGTTTATGCCTTATGTATTGGAAAGCTGAAAAAGGATGAAAAGGATAAGTGAAAGTACCTAATAACCGTTCAATTTTAACTATTTCATTATGATTTTGAATTATAATAACATAACTATAATAAAAAAGTTTCATGCTTATACTTTCACGTAATGAGAAAATTGTTGATTCGTGAACTTTGTTAGTTAACTTGAGTGAAACTAAATACGACATATACACAGGATGCTAAATTGGTGAATTACTTTGACACGGTTACCATTATTTTGGACAACTCTTTATTAAAGATAAAATTTTAGTTATGGACTTTTTATCAAATTTAAATCATGATTTATTGCTCGGTAATTTTTTTTTATAGTAACGCTAATATGTTGTTTTGTAAAGAGGTTCAGAAAACTTAGGTGTGATTGATATCGCTTAAGAGCATTGTGAATCCTCTGAGATGAGATCTGTGTGCATTTTGTGTACTAAATATAAAAAATATTTTTCTATTTCTGGTTAGACCTCTGATTGAGTGGTCGAATTCCCTAAAGTTTCACAAACAAGAAAGATCACAAAATAATATATCATAAATTTCTACTTTTATTAAATTGAGGAATATTTTAGAGGTAAAATTCACGACTAGCCAGAGCCAATAACCATACCCACAATATATTAGGACTGTAACAACAATAGCTTTCGCGTCTGAGAAAATGCTACACACGACGGAATTACAGTAAAAAATTATTGCTCCATGAATTATTGCAGGTTGAAATATGTTGAGCTTGGGAGAGCGCGCAGGGAATTCAGACAATCGGTTTTCCTTATCGTCCTAAATTATGACACCTGGGAATCCCAGGGGCTGGCACCGTTCGCCCATCAGAATTCTTCTTTGCCACATGAAATATCCTTTTGTGACTTCCTAGGCTATGATGAATTCCTCCCCTATAACATCACGATCATATTCTTTTACCTAATATTCATTTTCTCTTCGCCCCCATTTTATAGAAATCAACAGCTCTTTGTCACTGTTGATAAGCGCCGGACCTGGGAAATTGTGCACAAACCGGCGAAACCGTGGGCTGGCGAATCCTTGGAAATAGAACTGCTAGTGGTAGCAGTGGTACTAGTTTTGTCGTCCATTCTATGGTGGAAATTCAAGTATGCTATGCAAGATGCTATCAACGTCAAAATTGAACCTTTAAAAAAAATTCAAAATCTTATTTTTATCCTTTCAATCAAATTTTTATACTTCCAATTAAGAATGACACAATTTATAACAACATTTCCAAAGATCTGTAATATTATAAATTTTCAATATAGTTTACATTGTCAATATAGTTTCATAGTGTGTTTAAATTCATAAGCTATAAAGTTTCCAATGATATATGGGTATATAATTGTTAACTGAATTTGAAATAAATGTTATGATTATCATGCACATTGGGAAAGATTACGAATTCCATGCACATTGTGAATTTGTGATGCAATACCTGTGGAAAAAATTAAAAAATGAGATTTTCCATACTCCATTTTACTCAATTTTAGTTTATGAAAGCATTGATCTAACTATAAACATCTTTTGATTATTTATATTACATATTTGACAAATGAAAGAAGAGGTCAATGTGTAACAAAATGCATACGCTTGTTTCAAATAAAATATGGAACAACTCAATCTATGTATGATGGGGGCATCTTCCATGAGGGGTAGTTGTGAATGTTTATGTTCTAATATATGTCAATGTAACGTACCCTTTTACACATACACATAATTACAATATAAACCCACGAAATTAAAGATTTTCTTATATGCATCGAATTAATAGCTTCATTATTCTCATTATTTGCCCAAGCATAATCCAGGCAGTCAAACTAATATCCAGGTTTATGCCTATCATTCTAAGAACATACAGGAGCCATCCATTCATCCATGAGGTTGGGACAGCATAAGCAAACATGTCTCACACAAATGAAGTTTAGCCATTCAACATTCACACATAAAATTCATGCTGCAGATAGCTTATGCAATGGGAAGAACCACATCCATAGCACATCCTTCTATGAAAGCTTAAACATAACATTATCATGGCTTACAATAATTACATTGTCATTCAACCAATTGAGCATAATAAGCATAATAATTCACATGAATATAAGAATTCATCCACATAATAACTTATCTGAAATTCACATCAATGTGGCAACTAACTGCATGTGAGCCATGCTCCACCCAACCTTAGAACTTGTCCAGACTATACTATTTCAGCTCCCAAGTTCACCCCCGAGCTGAGATCCAAACATTAACCCGAGATATCTCACCAATTTTCCCAAACTCACTGTCAGAGTCTAAGGTGGAAACAACAGGGATAAATATATACACACGGTTCATCAACACAGCAGTTTGGTAACCAATTCTTTGTTAATTCTGCAATTGACCTACCTGAGTTCCTTTCCAAAACGCACAGCGACACACTTCACTGCAAACGTCGGGATTCCCTCTAGGTCTCATGCTTAATTGTCAATTGACTGGTGTATGCAACCAAGGAAATCATGGCCAAAACGATTTAAATCAACAATTCAGGTTCAGGTTCATCACAGGGATCCTTCCCCAAGTTATCTTCACTCCCTGAGAACTCAAAGACACACAGTGATATTATTCACTATCCCTGTCTGAATTCCCTACCTC
Source organism: Larix kaempferi (assembly GCA_027924585.1). Classification (NCBI taxonomy): domain Eukaryota; kingdom Viridiplantae; phylum Streptophyta; class Pinopsida; order Pinales; family Pinaceae; genus Larix; species Larix kaempferi. Next base: position 56,260 of record BSBM01000065.1, on the reverse strand, counting down.
ATATTTTTGTACTTCTCTCCCACTCAGCAGACACTTCCCCTATGTCCAACCACCCAGGTCGTACATAGCAGCAGCCTGCCCCACTTCCGCCCGGATCACCAAGGAAACCCCGTGTCCCCTTTGGGATCTCACGTGGCTATCTAAAAAAAACACGTTCCTCCCATCCATAATCACGATTAGCCAATAAATCTCCAGATTAATTAATAATTAATAATTAATCTCTCACTAAGAATATGGCTTAGGGGTATGGGTTTTGGGGCTTTTTATCATACGGTTAAGAAAACAAGGTTTAAGGAGGCAAGGTACATAGGTGAATCTTACCCCCTCACAACCCTCGGTTAATATCTGGGTCTCCTCTTCAGCGTATTTCTCCTCATGCATCTTGCTGGTAATTATATTAAAATATTATCATGTTATGTACATATCTCATAGCAAAATGTTCAAGTTACACTATCGGTTCTAATATGGGCAAGGGGTGTTACATATCCCCTCCCCTTAAAGTCTTCATCGTCCTCGATGATTAACATTGTATCAAACATATATATATACAAAATTTTGATGTCTTAAGGTTTTCATATTTACACATTTTCAAAATAAATGTGGAAACTCTTCTCGCATTATATCTTTCGGTTCCCAAGTAGATTCCTCAGAGCTGTAATGGGTCCATTGGACCTTTACCTGTATGATGACCATGTTCCTGATTATCTTGCTTCTGCGATCCAATATGCAGATTGGTTGAACCTACATTTCCCCTTCTAGTTCCACTTGAAGAACAGGCCAATCAAGCACATGATTAATATCATAAACATACTTTTTCATAAATGAAATATGAAACACATTATGTATTTTGATGGTGGGAGTTAGTGCTAGCTCGTAAGCTACTGATCCCACTCTGCTCAAGATTTCGAATGGTCCACAAAATCTAGCGACCAACTTCTTGCAGTAGCCCAACCGCAAGGAACTTTTCTTGCCTCTGACCTTTAGGAACACCATGTCCCCAACCTGGAATTCTCTGTGTCCTTTTTTTATTTGCATAGCTCTTTTGACGATCTTGTTCCATTTTCAAATTATGATTTATCTTTACCACTTGATTTTCAATATCCTGAAGCATTTCAGGCCCAATGATTAACTTGTCTACTGGTTTATCCCAATTGATTGGAACATTACACTTTCTAACATATAAGGCTTCAAATGGACTCATTTTCAAAGATACTTGATAACCATTATTATAAGTGAATTCCACCAAGTACAGGTACTCTTCCCATTTTCCTAGTTTGTCCATGACATACATCTTGAGCATGTCTTCAATGACTTGATTTACACGCTCAGCCTGCCCATCAGTTTGGGGATGATAAGTTGTGCTTAAATTAAGCTTGGTCCCAAACTCTTTAAACAAACCTTTCCAAAAATTAGAGGTGAATTTCGGATCACAATCTGACACAATGACTTTTGGAATACCATGCAACCTAGCAATCTCCTTCATATAGACCTTAGCAATTTTAGCTGCCTTGAAAGTTGATTGAACAGGAATGAAGTGAGCTGATTTGGTTAACCTATCAACCACTACCATGATAGAATCATGTTGCCTCGTGGTTCTCGGCAAACCTATAATAAAATCAATAGTTACAGTGTCCCATTTCCATTCAGGAATAGGAAATGGCTGAAGTAAACCAGCTGGGTATTGATGTTCTGCTTTGACCCTTTGACATTCTAAATAGCGGGCAATGTAATTGGCCACCTCCTTTTTCATGGTTGTCCAATAAAAATTCTTCTATACAGTTGTAACAGTTTTTTTATATCTGGGATGTCCTGCATAAGGTACATTATGCATTTCCCTCAATATTATTAATTTCAACTCTTCATGATCTGGTACATAGATCCTATCCTTAAAATGAAGGATACCATTCTTAGCTACTACAAAATTGCATAAATTTAATGCTTTACTTCCTTCTTGCAATGTTGTTGTTACTTGCAAATAATTCTTGTCGCTTTTCAAAGCTTCAAGCAATCTGATTTGTAATTCATAATTCCAAGTGTTCATGGCTGAAACATGCATCAATTGTCCCCTTCTGTTGAGTGCATCAGCTACTTGATTTTATTTTCCTTTCAAATACTTGATCTCAAAATTGAACTCACTTAAGAATTCAACTCACTTAGCTTGTCGGGCATTAAGTTGAGGATGATAAAACAAATAATTTAAACTCTTATGATCGGTTCTTAACTCAAACTTATTTCCCAGAATATAGTGTCTCCGCATGTGAAGTGCATCAACAATGGCTGCTAGTTCCAAGTCATGAGTAGCGTAGTTCTTCTCATGCTCCTTCAACTTCCGTGATTCATAGAAAATCGCATGACCTTGCTACATTAAGTTGAGGATGATAAAACAAATAATTTAAACTCTTATGATCGGTTCTTAACTCAAACTTATTTCCCAGAATATAGTGTCTCCGCATGTGAAGTGCATCAACAATGGCTGCTAGTTCCAAGTCATGAGTAGCGTAGTTCTTCTCATGCTCCTTCAACTTCCGTGATTCATAGAAAATCGCATGACCTTGCTACATTATAACTCCACCCAGTCCTTCAAGTGATGCATCCATACATACCAGAATTTCTTAAAATCCAAAATCAAGTCAGGATCACAAATCTTCAATACAGGTGCACATGTAAGCAATTCCTTTAGATTTCTGAAACTATCTTCGCATTTCGGACTCCAGTTGAAAGGTACACCTTTCTTTTGGAAAGATGTAATTGAATTGGTTATTCTTGAGAAATATTTTATAAACTTTCGGTAATAACTAGCCAATCCCATGAATGATCTTACCTCGAAGACATTGCGAGGAGTAGGCCATCCCAAAATAGCCTTAATTTTAACTGGGTCCATAGCCACGCCTTCCTCAGAGATGATATGGCCCAAATATAACAATGTTTTCTGATAGAACGTGCACTTGCTGATCTTGGAATACAATTGATGTTCTCTCAATATTTGCAAAGTAATCCTGAGATGCTCTTCATGCTCCTCCTCGGTTTTGGAATATATAAGTATATCATACAAAAATACAACTATAAACTTATCCAGAAACTCTGTAAACATACCATTCATTAAACACGTGAATGTAGCGGAAGCATTTGTTAAACCAAAAGGAAGCACTGTAAATTCATAATGCCCATATTTGGTTCAGAATGGTGTTTTACAGATGTCTTCATCTTTAATGTGTATCTGGTGATATCCAGATCTCAAATCTATCTTAGAAAATAGTCTTGCACCTCTTAACCGGTCAAAAAGATCATCAATTCTAGGTAGAGGATACCTGTTCTTAATTGTGGCTTTGTTTAACTGCCTGTAGTCCACACATAATCTAGGTGTGCCATCCGTCTTTCTTACAAAAATGAATGGAGCACCCCAAGGTGATATACTAGGCCGTATATACCCTTTCTTCAGCAACTCCTCAAGTTGCATCTGCAATTCTTTTAACTACGGAGTACCCATTCTGTATGGTGCTTTTGAATTTGGCACAGTTCCAGGCACCAAATCGATTGTGAAATCAATATCCCTCTTGGGTGGTAACCCAGGAACTTCCTGCAATACATCAGCAAATTCATTCAACACTGGATATTCTTCCAAACTTGATTCTTTTTCAGTAGACAATTCTTCTACCTGAATAGCATACAGCTGACACCTTTTTCTGATACACTACTTCATTTTCAAAACTGAAATCTATCTTAAGGATATAGGTCTTTGAATACCTCTTATCTATACATTAAGGTTTCCCTCATCATTCAGACATGTAATAATTTTAGTGTGGCAGTCCAACACAGCAAAGTGTTTCTCGAGCCAATCCATACCGATCAGCAAATCATATTATCCAAGAGGAAGGATGTCCAAAATATGTACAGGTTTGGTTTCCATTCATTTCAAAACAACAACTTTTTACCATAGTTGTGATCTTTCTCTTCATACCAGTTTCCAATTGAACCATTCTGGACTTAGACAACTTATGAGTCATCAATTTACACATTTCAACCAAGTTAGTATTAATATAGCTATAAGAAGCTCCGGAATCAATTAAAATTGAAATAGGCACATCTTTTAATTTACCTTCAATATCGATCATAGAATACTGATGATCATCTTGGCGATTATCCAATGCTGCATAGATGAGAGGAGCACTTCTTGCAACATCGCCAACAATAGAAGCTTCTTGCATATTATATACATCAATTCCCTTATTTCTTCTTTCAGGAAATTTGCTTAAGAAATGGTCACCACCACATCCCCAACATTTTCCTTGGGTTGATTTCTTTTGTCCTGAAGGATTACCCATCTTGGATTCTTCTTTCGGTATCGGTGGTTTAAAAGAAGAGTAGGTGTCCTTCTTTGTATCCAGAGGCTTAAACCTCTTTCTTCTTTCATCTTGCTTCTCTTCCAGCTTACCTCTCCAAACCTTCTTCACTCCATGCCTATTATGGCCTTGCTCATACAAGCATCTATCCTTTCGGAATCAATCCTTCAAGGTGAGAGGTTCATCATAAGTCAATCTATCCTTATAATACGTAGGCAAGCCACTGATAAAACTTTGTACCTTCACCTTTTCATCCTTCATAAACTTCACATAACCCAACAGCTCCAAGAATTTCTTTTCATAGTCCTCCATGGACATATTTCCCAATATATGCTCAAAGAATTCTTGTCTCTTTTTATTATAGTACTATTGTGATATATATTCTTTCTTGAAGAGTCTTTGGAATTTCCTCCAAGAAATATGCTTCTCATCCAAATCTTCCACTTGTTTGATATGTTTCCACCATTTATAATCCCTTCCTTGCAAATTAAATATTGCAATTCGTGCTTCTTGGTTTTCTGAGTAGTCATGTAAATGCAAATACTTGATTCATTTCCATAATCCATAGCTATGCATCATCACCAGAATTCTCTCCATCAAAGGTCAGAGGTTTTAGTTTTCTGAGTTCGCCTTCTAGCATTACATCATGCTTTCTCTTTCTCTGCCTTCTAGGATATTTAATCTATTGGTTATTTTTATACCCATGAGAGCTTTCATCGGTTTTATGATGTGAATGTGATTTCATTATGTTTTCTTCTCTTCCCTGAGAGAAGTGATACATGTTCATGGATTCTTCACCTCTTTAGACATTGGAAGTGACCTGTTGTAATAGATTTTGCAGCTAATCCAAATTATGTAGTAATTGTTGGTTAATTTCATTATGTTGTTCCAAACTTTGCAAAATTATTTCATTTCCAAACTACAAACTCCTAAAAGTTTGCGCAACATCCATGGTCACTGACCCACTTTGGTGACCATTGGATTCATTACCTTGTTCTTCTTCACCAACTTCTTCAACAAAATTAGAAAATTCAGGATCCTCTACCATCTCTTTAATGACATTCTGAAATTCAAATGACTGATTATTCCTATATAATGCTAGCGATCTGAAATTCACAATGATTATTAGTCCAAAAATTAATTACAACCTATATTTAAATACATGTATATATCTCTTTTTAAGAAAATAAATTCAATTCCAGAGGCCAGAGAGCTTCAACCGATGCTCTGATACCAATTTGTAACGTACCCTTTTACACATACACATAATTACAGTGTAAACCCATGAAATTAAAGATTTTCTTTTATGCATCGAAATAACAGCTCCATTATTCTCATTATTTTCCCATAAGCATAATTCATACAAAAGACTCTCAATCAGGCAGCCAAACTAATATCCAAGTTTATGCCTATCATTCTAAGAACATACAAGAGCCATCCATCCATCCATGAGGTTGGGACAGCATAAGCAAACATGTCTCACACAAATGAAGTTTAGCAATTCATCATTCACACATAAAATTCATCCTGCAAATAGCTTATGCATGGGAAGAACCACATCCATAGTACATCCTTCTATGCAAGCTTAAACATAACATTATCATGGCTTACAATATTAAAATTGCATCATCATTCAACCAATTGAACATAATAAGAATAATAATTCACATGAATATAAGAATTCATCCACAGATTAACTTATCTGAAATAAACAGAAATGTAGCAGTTGATTGCATGTGAGCCACGCTCCACCCAACCTTAGAACTTGTCCATCCTGTACTATTTCAGCTCCCAATTTCACCCCCAAGATGAGATCTAGACTTTAACCAGAGATATCTCACCAATTTTCCCAAACTCACTCTCATAGTCTAAGGTGGAAACAACAGGGATAAAGATATACACAGGGTTCATCAACACAGCAGTTTGGTAACCACTTCCTTGTCAATTCTGCAATTGACCCATCTGAGTTCCTTCCCAAAATGCACAGCGACACACTTCACTACAAACGTCAGGATTCCCTCTAGGTCTCATGCTTAATTTCCAATTGACTGGAGTATGCAACCAAAGAAATCACGGCCAAAACGGTTTAACTCAACAATTCGGGTTCAGGTTCATCACAAGGATCCTTCCCCAAGTTATCTTCACTCCCTGAGAACTCAAAGACACACAGTGATATTCTTCATTGTCCCTGTCTGAATTCCCTACCCCGGATTTTCGCACTTCTTTCCCACTCAGCAAACACTTCCCCCCTGTGCTCTGCGTGCATCCTCCCTGGACTAATGTCCAACCTCCCAGGCCGTGCATAGCAGCAGCCTACCCCACTTCCGCCTGGATCACCGAGGCAACCCCGTGTCCCCTTTGGGATCCCACATGGCTATCCCAAAGGAACACGTTCCTCCCATCCATAATCACGATTAGCCACTAAATCTCCATATTAATTAATAATTAATAATTAATCTCCCACTAAGAATATGTCTTAGGGGTATGGGTTTTGGGGCTTTTTATCATACGGTTAAGAAAACAAGGTTTAAGGAGACAAGGTACATAGGTAAATCTTACCCCCCTCACAACGCTCGATTAATATCTGGATCTCTCTTCAGCATATTGGTCCTCATGCATCCTGTTGGTAATTATATTAAAATGTTATCATGCTATGTACATATCTCATAGAAAAATGTTCTGATAGTTTTAAACCTTAGCAGTGCAGTAAAAACTCATACAGATTCTTAACCATTAACAGAAAATACACAATGGCACACGCATAACACAGAGATTTTCACTTGGAAACCCTTAACCGGGAAAAAACCAGCAAAACTTAGAGCCGCACAACTCTTTTCATTATATGTTTTCTTAACCATTTACAATACAATATATGATATTCGCAACATCTAAAACCCTATATCGTTTACCCGAAATTAGATTACACCTCTAACCCCTTTACCAGGATTAGATAGAATATAATGGGCCGAAACAACAAAAAGCAAAAAAAGCCCAAAAAAAATTTTCACTACTGGGGAGGGGATCGTGGTGTACACGCACCCACCATGTGAAGAGATATAACACACCCAACATGTTCAAGTTACAATATTGGTTCTATTCTGGGCCAGGGGTGTTACAGTCAATATCCTCGTCATTTACTAGATATCCATTCCATAGATGATAGAGAAGCATTAACAACAAATGATGCTTCATTTCATTTTCAAGAGTTGCGGTATATTGATAAATTTGCAAACAAATTTTATTCATTGCTCATAAAATCTACTAAAAGACATGGAGAATTAAAAGAGTTAATGGAATCCTTCCAAATCACTAAGTTATAGGTTTATCAAATTAATCAAATTAGGTGGCTATCTAGAGGAAAGGTCATGGAAAGACTCATCAAAATCATGCTTGCTTTATTAAAAGATTGGGAGTTGTGGGAGATAAATATGTATGAGTTGGCAATAATATTTCAAATGCAATTTTGCATCAATTTGCTTGCAGATGTGCTCATTGAGTTAAATACGTTGAATCATAAGTTCCAAGAGGACCATGTTGATATTACCTTTATTAACACTACTTTAGATGCTACTATTAAAATGCTTCTTAAATGGTCTTTGGGGGGACATATTTGGGGTAGGTACAATGCACACATCCCCTTTTTTAGTTAGAGCACAAGGAAGAACACTTGAGTTTGTAGATAGCATAGGTATGGTACATTTACATCCATTGAGGTTTGAAATTTTTCCAAAGATACAAAGACCAAGGAAACTAGATGATTGCATTCTTTTAAGAAAATGTTTTGTGATGAAAACAATTGAATCTAGATAGGAGGTTCACAGATATCCTATATTTAATGCTGCTTAGTTTTTCAGTCCTCGACATTATTATGAAGAAATGGATGATAGAGACTCTCAAACAAAAAGATGGTTTCAATGTTTATGTGAAAAGTTAAGTGTTGGGGACTCACCTTTTGTGGATGTTGCTGAATGTTTGGGTGAAATAGATGAATTTATTTGTACCATTTATAAATCATACCCTAAAAATCATATGTTTGGAGCATGGGATCTATGTGGAGATAAACCTCAATGGTTTGAAGAATTTCCTTCTTTGATGTAATTACGGCAAGTTATTCTTGTAATTCCAACAAGTACAACAATGTGTGAAAGAGGCTTCTCAAAATTAAATAGGATAAAAAATTATGATAGATCAAGGATTTCATTGGAGACATTGGATATGTTATGTTTCTCTCCCTTAGTGCACCTCATAAATGAGATAGATCGGAATGCAATTCATGAGGTATGGAAACAAATGAAAACTAGAAAGCCTCTTCCATTGGGCATAGATTGATGTTTTCAGTGATGTAAGCTCAAATACTTTTGAAGAATATCAAATGAACCGAAGAACAATATGGTTTTTTTGTTAGAATGTGTTCATTTATGTAACATAATAATAATTTTGTGGACTTTACTATTTTCAAAGAAATTTTGTTTATTTCTTAGTTTTTATTGAAAATTTATCATTTTCTCATGTAAAGAGCATTCAATTGCTTAAGATTGTAAAAATTTAAAAGGACATTTTTTCTTGCATTTTTTTTAAGGGTTTAGTTAATTTATGCTTGTCAATTGAAGTACAATTATTTATATTTCCCTTCATCTTCGAAGGGCTCAAAGAATATATGCCCTTCAAATTGAAATTAAGACCCACCCTTCAAATTTGATCACTGGATGAGTTTGCCATGGTAGCCACTGTCAGCACCCATGTTCCAACACGAACAATAAAAGTTTAATGTGTTTCATTAATTTTATAATAACGGGACAATATAGGTGGTGATAGTAGGACATGACAGGTGGTGTTTTCATGACAGGACACGAAGACATGTGGTGTTTTTCTGATTTTTTGTTTTATAAATTATTTTTATTTAATTTTAAATTCTGAAAATGAAAATCACTCTTGCAGTTATTAATGTCCCATCGAAGTGGTACTAGACCAATCAGAAGATAAAAATATTGTATTTCAAAAATTGTTAAATTTATTTTGGTTTCTCAAAATATTATCTTTAATATTAAAATTACACAAAACATTATAAAACATTGTACACAATTTTGTTTCAAAAAACCAATTAATGTAAGTCAATACAGTTTGACCTTTTATCAAAAAGTACATCCGTGCCTTGGTAGGGAATAATAACAAGAGCTATGCAGCTGAGTCTCTCACTTTTAATTAAAATAAATAAATAAATTTAAAATTATTTTTAAATAAAAATTTAATCTAATGATTTTTTTATATATAACATAAAAATCATTACATTATATCTCTACCAAAATATATTAAATGTTAAATGTTAATAATTTAAACTATAAGTATCTTAAAATTTGTAAAAGTATAAATTTAAAAGAAAAAAATTGCGAACATATAATTATAATTTAAATAAATAAATACAACCACCTAAATAAATTAAATATATTTAATTTTAAAATAATAGTATAAACTATAAATTACAGCAGAAATAGATTAAATATTTAAAATAAGTAAATAGTAAGCATATGTATATATATAACTTGTAGATTAAATATTTAAAATAAGTAAATAATAAGCATGTATATATCTAACTTGTAAAATAATGAATTGTTTTTGTAAAATAAATAAATGGAAGTAATTAAAATTTATAGGTGTTAATGTACAACTGTGAAATTTATTCTCAACTGAAGTTTTTTTCATATATCATTAAAATACTAAATTATTATTAATACATGAACCATGGTTAAAAGACTAGAAATTATTTTCAAAATTTAGATTTAACAATTTAATATAACAATAAAATTTCAAATTCAAATTTCAAACTTAAGTTATAAATACAAAAATTATTAAACAATAGATAAAATAAACAATTATAAAAAAAAAACCTTTTATAGAGTAACGAAGATTGATTATATATATATATATATATATATATAACTCTAAATTTATTAAATGTAATTACAAATATTACAAAAGTAATTATAGAAATAATTTTGGTACACAATGTGTGTGTGTGTGGAGTTGTCTAAATATTCGACGATTTGGTCAGACGAGGGATTTTCATCGAAATCCGATGTTTTTTTAATTTTGCAAAATCTGAATTTAACTGTGTTTTAATAGCAATTTTGATGCTAGAAACGGATTCAGCACCATCAAAAACCCCTGGGCACCTAAAATTTCAGAGTTTGACAATTGTAGCCGGGATTTTTAAAAATCTCTGCCGAAATTGTTCAAAATTGTACCGGAAAAATTGAAATTTTCCATTCGAAATCATAGAAATTTTAGATTACGCGTATATAAAATATATAATAAGTTTTTTATATATAAAACAAAAAATTTTGAATATATATATATATATATATCTATTTTTAAGGTCACCACCAAGCGAGACACGAATTTGGTGTATGAGACCCCCTTGTTTGTGGGACAAGGGACCCTCCTCTGCGCAGTGATTTAACTGTTAAAGTCTACAGAGGTGTACATACCCTACCGGCCTTCGGATTTAAACCTGTGACCTCCTAGGAGGAAACACATGCTCTTAATCGTTAGGCCCACTCACGTTGTGTGTATATATATATATATATATCTTAAGGAAATATTATATATATAATTCATCATATTATAGTTTATATAAGTATAATCATTATCATAATCATAAATAAAACTTTTTTATTGATTATATGAGATTTCTTAATATTTAAAAAGAAAATATGATGTTTTATGTGATCAGACATGAATACTTGTTATAAATATTAAACTAGAAATGGCATATTATGTGATAAGGCATGAATACTAGCTATCAATAACATTTTATCACATTGCTTGTAAGGTGTATACTAATGTTTTTTTTGTATTTTTAAGTTTTTTTGTTTGAAAAAAATAAATGTTGTCAATGATAGAAATTAGTCTTATCAAAACAATTTTTCCAATTAGAGATTAAATAAAAAGAAATAAATTCATTTTCATTTATTTAAATAATTGAAAATAAATATAAAATTTTCACAATATTACAAAACTTTAAAAAATAAACTTTGTTTTTTATGTACTTCACAAAATAATAGAGAAAACTGAAACATATGGTTTCTGCCTAGGCGGAGACTAGAAAATGGATATATTAAATAATGAAGAAAAATTTTCTTGCATTTATTTGCATTCCATCTACTTTCCCAAATAAATTCAAGATCTCCAAATGTTTCTTTGAATCCCTAATTGTGCCATTCCAAAAAATTAGAACATCGTCAACAAACAATAGATGTGTTATTCATAGAGTGGTTGAAATAGAAATTCTATAGAAAGTGCCAACCCTTTTTACTCTTGATAAATGAAACCCCGTCCGTTTGAATCATAGATGGCTTGCAATTCAGACTCAATCTACCTTAATTCTTGTTCAGTATTGGTTCTCCTGGTGTTTTCCCAATTTTAAACTTCCTTCTTAATCCTCTATAGATTTTGTGTGAAGTGAAGTGCAGTTGGTCCCCCTTAATTCGGATTATAGGGCATCCATGAATTTCTAATTAAGTTCAAAAATTCTTCGTCCTTAATCCAAGCCACATAGAATTTGAAAGGGCTCGTTGTATTTTGAGAACCCCTTTGAATTTCAAAAAAATAGGGAGGTTATCTGACTCTCCTGTAACATCCCAAAAATTCGTAAAAATTTAAAAAAATTCTAACTATCTAAATGGCAATCAATGCTATGCGGAAGTAGGTAGTTTCAGCATTTAATGTTACTGATTCAAATAATAAGGACATTTAATGTCTCCATAAATTTTATTGATTAACTAAATTGCAAAAAGGATAATAGTGTCGTAACAATTCAATAGTCATGCGTCCATAATAATTATGACGTAACATAGACAAGTAAAAGTATACAGTTTGGTAAAAGATCTGCCTACATTATTATTGTATATTATCATACAAGTACTCTTATATTTTTTGTTTGACATTGTACTTCTTACTCCATAAGTCGTCCCTTAATATTTAAGTAGATATGATCACCTTAAGTATTAATGTAACTTTAAAATGATCCTTCGTTTGATAATGATGATGGTAATGCCTCTGTCGTAAGTTCATTGATACTTGTTTTGTATGTGTCTTTAAGGCGTTTGTAAGTGCATACCCGTGAAAGCTTGAGACTTACTTAGCTTATTGCTAAAGCATGAAAACCTTTTATCTTATTTCATGTTACAGGTTTGACATAGCAAACTTTGGATAGTTTTCTTATTTTTAAAAAACATTTTACTAGCCAAAGAAAAGTGCACCAAGAAGATATGAATTTGAATAGGACTGCACTAATGTGGATTACGTTTTATGTTCGGGTACACAGGGTACTACCAAAGGACCGAACACCAAGAGCAACCACTTCACACAAACAGATCACAGATCAACACACCGATGTTTTGACATGGTTGAAACCCTCTTGAGGGAAACACTCCACGGCCTCGGCCAAATAGCTTCTACGGGACAATTTATTATGCAAATAAAGAAAGTTACAAATGAGCTACTCATAATCGATCAACTAAACAATGACCCTCCATGCTCTTTAAATAGAGATCATGGACCAATCGGGTGTTAAGCCACGGATCAAGGTTAGGTTTGATCTAAGAGAAGTTAATCCGTCGGATCACTCTATGTCGGAAACATATCTTGACCGTCGAATTAAGTATTTACAAATGCATACTAATGCATACTAAAGAAACACACTATCCCTAACGGATATATTACACAAGTTGATCTTAACTAACTCCTAAGTGTCTAAATATCCTAACATCCCCCCTTAAGAACAACTTGGGATAGGATTGAAGGATTTACAAAAGTGACACTATTAGGAGAAGGAAGGAGGCATTAGAGCCTATCCCCCCTTAATGACAAGTTCCTGAACTCCTAACATAGATCGAAGTTTAGAAAAATTTGCTTCTATAAGAGACTTGGTGAAGATGTCTGCAACTTGATCATCTGTAGGGAAAAAGAGCACTTCAAGAACACGATCATGAACAAGATTTATGATGAAGTGCATATGTAGCTCAATGTGTTTGCTGCATTGATGTAGAACTAGATCTTTGGCAAGCTTGATGGCACTTTGATTGTCGCACCAAAGTGGAGTAGGCTGCTGCTGCTCGAATCCAAACTCTGAAAGGATCTGTCGAAGCCATAAAGCTTCCTGACTGGCATTAACTGCTGCTCGATATTCTGCCTCTGCTGAAGAAAGAGCAAGAGCTTGTTGTTTCTTACAAGCCCAAGTAATAGGTCCAGATCCCAGACTGAAAACATAACCTACAGTAGACTTTCGATCATCAGGATCGCCGGCCCAATCTGAATCAATGAAACCAACCAACAAAGGTTACCCCCTGTACTGTAATGAATCCCAAACTGAATTGTACCTCGAATATATCGAAGTATTCTTTTAGCTGCTTTCCAGTGACTTTCATGAGGTGTCTGCATATAACCGGAAACACGACCAACGGCAAAGGAAAGGTCAGGATGGGAATGAGTCAAGTATAAGAGACTACCAACAAGCTGACAATACAAGGTGGCATCGACTTCAGGTGAAGTACAAGTGGCAGAAAGTTTGACTCCATACTGGAAGGGAGAAGGGGCTGGTGTACAATCTTCCATGTGAAAGGGACGAAGAAGGTCACAAGCATACTTAGACTGAGAAAGAAAGATTCCTTCTTTGGTTTGCAGGACTTGGAGACCAAGAAAATAATGCAAATGTCCTAAGTCTGACATTTCAAAATTTTGTTTAAGACTGGATTTCACATGGGTTATAAGCTTAGGGTCACTACCAGTAAGAATAAGGTCATCAACATATAGAACAAGTATGATGAGATGGTTTCCTACTTTCTTGGTATAGACATTGGGGTCAGAATGGCATCTAGAAAAACCAGTGTCAAGGAGAAAGTTATCCATTTTGGCATACCAAGCTCTAGGAGCTTGCTTAAGGCCAAATAAGGATTTCTTAAGGCGGCAGACAAGGCTAGAGTTATTCTGAACATGGCTAGGAGGTTGCTCCATGTAAATTTCCTCCTGTAAATCACCATGCAAGAAGGCAGACTTGACATCCATTTGATGGACTTACCAGTTGTGTAAGGCTGCAAGAGAAAGAACAAGGCGGATGGAGTTCATTTTTGCAACGGGAGCAAAGGTTTCATTGTAGTCAATGCCTTCAACTTGGGAAAAACCTTTGGCAACTAACCTTGCCTTAAGTCTTTCAACACTTCCATCTAATGCATACTTAGTTTTGTAGACCCATTTACATCTGAAAAGTTTTCTTCCTTTTGGAAGAGGTACAAAATCCCAAGTATCGTTCGCCATTAAGGAACGATATTCTTCATCCATGGCTGCATCCCAATCTGGATTCCCTGAAGCTTTTGCAAAAGTTTCTGGATCATGATTCTCAGAGACTTGAGCCAAAAGAGAAGAGGCTCGCTGAAACTGAGAACGTGTTCGACATTGATCTCTAGGATCACTGGCAAGATCACCAGCTGCTTCACATGTTGAACGGACCCATCGAGGAAGCACTTGTGCTGGTGCAAATGGAGGAACATGAGCAGGTGGAGGTGGATTTTCATCCTCACTGTCATCATCAGAAACTGGAGTTGGAAACCTGTCAAGGAAGTTGGAAGAAGAAGAAGAAAGCACAAACGTTGAATCAGGCTCGCAGGCCAAAGATGGCACAATCGCCGAGTTAGGCTCGCAGGCCAAGAGCTTTTCATCAAATTTAACATCTCTTCTAATGATTATATCATGAGAATGTGGTTGAACAAGTCTATAACCTTTTACATCTTCAGAATATCCAACAAATATGCACTTTTCACTTTTAGGCTGCAATGCTTTTCGTTTTTCATCCGGAATGTGAGCCCATGCTTCACTACCAAACACACGGAAGTGACTTACATCAGGTTTAGTTTTACTCCATGCTTCTTTCGGTGTTATACCTTGTAATGCTTTAGTGGGGGTGCGATTAACTATGTAATTTTCACAATTTATGGCTTCAGCCCAAAATTGAAGACTTAGTCCCTTAGATTGGATCATACAATTAGCCATTTCTTTTAAAGTGCGGTTCTTCCGCTCAGCTACACCATTTTGTTGTGGTGTATATGGAACAGTGTGCTATTATTGGATGCCTTGTTCAATGCAGAAAGTAGTGAACTTTTTGTTAACATATTCTCCTCCATTGTCAGATCTTAACCTAATAATTTGATGACCAGATTGTTTTTCAACAAGGGCCTTGTAGGCCAAGAACATGTTAAATACTTTGCTCTTAAGTTTTAGGAAATAAACCCAAGTGCATCTGGTGTAATCATCAATGAAAGTCAAGAAATATTTGAAACCAGAAAAGGAAGCAGATGGAAGAGGACCACACAAGTCACTATGCACAAGCTCCAAGGGAACTGAGGCGTTCCAAGAGGCACGTTTGTCAAAACTGTCCCGATGATGTTTTCCGATTACACAACCGGAGAAAACACCATCCCTGCAAGATACCATCGGAAGACTTGTCACCATATTTTCTTTACATAGTTGTTGCAATGAGCGATAATTTAAGTGACCAAATCGCTCATGCCAAAGTTTGCTCAAGTTATCACTATGAGCAACAAAAACTGAAGGGAAAGGTGATGACCCAAAGTTGTTAAACTTGTACAACCTGGTAATATCATCAACAATTCTGGTAGCTAGGACCTGTTGAGGATCTTTAAAATCCTTGATTACAAATTGGTGAGGTGTAAAGGTCACAGTTTTACCTTCACCAGAATGAGTGATCTAATAGACTGATAACAAATTGCAGGAAATTCTTGGAACACATAGTACATCACTAAAATGACCATTATCTACTAGAATTGTTCCAGTTCCTACAACACTTAGAGATCTATCATCACCAACAAATATTTGTTTGGTGTTACATTCATGCATAGTAGAAAAGATGGCTTGATCCTTAGCCATATGATAAGATGCTCCAGAATCAATGAGCCATTCATTTGAAGTAGAAGAAGAAGATGCATTATAAGAATAACCAGAAGCACAAAGTGCATGTCCATGAGAGGCAGATTCTGAAGATGAATCTAGGCTGATGTGGTGCTTCTTCATTGCTGCTTCCAAGGCTTCCATATTCTTGAAACACTTAGATTCATCATGATTATCTTTCCCGCAATAGTTGCAATGATGCTCAATATTCTTGCCGTTTGGCTTGGATCCTTTGTCACTTTTTAAAGAAGGAGCTGACTGATCTTGCCGGTGATCCTAGAGATCAACGTCGAACACGTTCTCAGTTTTAGCGAGCCTCTTCTCTTTTGGCTCAAGTCTCCGAGAATCATGATCCAGAAACTTTTGCAGAAGCTTCAGCGAATCCAGATTGGGATGCAGCCATGGATGATAAAAAACGTTCCTTAATGGCGAACGATACTTGGGATTTTGTACCTCTTCCAAAAGGAAGAAAACTTGTCAGAATAGTTTTCTTGTTTTTAAAAAACATTTTACTAGCCAAAGGAAAGTGCACCAAGAAGATGCGAACTCGAATAGGACTGCACTAATGTGGATTACGTTTTATACCATCTTTTAAGTTTGTAAACCTAGACATAAGCAACATCGGGTTCACCTCCTATGTCATGGTTTAAAAAAAAGTAGGAGCTCCAACTATATGTTTATTCATATAATGGTGGCTCATTGATCAAATGGTTTACAATTTTAAACTATGCAATATGAAGGCGCATGGTTCACACACTCCAACTATAGCATAAGGCAAAGGTGGTTCAACTACCAACTATGTTGATGTTGTGAAGTTCGACGAGACTATAGGTTAATTCCATGTATGTAAAGGGTTCGTGGTTGAAATAATGCAATGGTGTTTTGCCATGCAACAACTATACAAAAGTGGGTTTAAATTAAAAGTTGGTGGTGACTCGGCTTGCACTTTAATGCTACCACGTGATCGGTGTAAATGTTGCCTCGGGAAAGAAAACCCTACTGCGTGACTTCAGGGTTTGGTCTTTTGCTTGTTATTGTTTTGGGTTGTTGTTGTGCGTTGGCGCGCTGAGCTCTTCTCGGCCGTCATGGAGGTTGGGAATCTCAAGCTGAGGTGGTTGTAACCATAGTGGATATTGATCATCGAACTTTAATGGATTTCCCAATGTGTTTTCCAGATGTTGTTGCTTGGTTTATTTTTGGCCTCGGTTCGAATCTCTGAGCGGTAAGAATACGAAACCATGGTGTTTTTATATTTTAAACCTGCAATTTTTTTTAAATCTATAATGATAAATACTTAACCTATTTTCTGGTATTGACAGGAGAGGGTTCTCTTCTCGTTGATGATGGTTGATAGAGAGGTCTTTCTCCAGGAGTTTGTGAACCTCCTGGTAAGTCTCAGCTCATCGAGTGGTGCCTCTATCGTTGTCCCATTACTTCCACATTTGGCTTACTTGTATGCAATGGTTTTCAAGGGACTTAGTAAGGCAGCATTTCTACTGTGGATAGTTTTTTCAATGTCTACTGTGATGGGGTTTGGTTTTTAGGTTGATGTACAAGGTTACAAACATTTAGTTACCCTTGGGTTCATTATGCAGCTAGACCACGAAATGTATAGTTACTTCCTTTTTATGAATACAGTGGTTCGTTTTAATTATTTTCTTTGTATTAAGTGGAGAATATCGGCTCTCCATTAATGTTGGTTTAAAAATAGTTTTTAATGCCATCATGCTCAAACCCTAATATTATTTTGGTAATTATAGTTTTCATCACTATGTTTTTACAAAGCTTGATCTATAGTTCTAGTTGTTCAAAGTATTTGGTTCTGAGTCGCAGGCTTAAAGACTTAGCACTGTACTGAGTTTGTTTTTGTTTGGTATTTTAAATTGTTTATTATATACAGATATAAACCCTAGCTCTATCGTGAGGCTTTTATTGCTATAAATAAGTAGTTGGGCGAGTGCTTCATGCGAAGACTTGAACCCTTGTTTTTGTAATGTAATTACAATGAGGTTTTGTTCCTTATGAACTCTGATGCATGCCCTTTCAGGACTTAAATCTTGAATTCGTATATTAACATCATTGATGGGAAACTTGTTCCGGGCAATGTATTTGATGATTAATTGTTTATGCTAAAGTCGAGGGTGAAACCCTTTCGGGTATTGAACCTATTGCCTGTGATCTATTGTAGATGAGATATTCGTATTTGAAATTTTAACAAATGTAGGTACAATCTACAGTTGGCTTATAAGTTGTATGATTTCATTTGTTTTACAATGGGCGGTGTACAGAGCAAACTTATGATTCTTTTAAATATTTTAGAAAAGTTTCGATTAAGGCTTTGAATTAAGAACTTTGGGTGAGCTCGTAGTGAGACTCGAACCCTGATATTTGTTGGTGAAAAACGAACTTATAAGTGTTACCGTAGTTTTATATATAGTATTGCATCAGTAATTAAGTTTATCGAGACCCACTGTAATTATCCTGATGGGTAAGAATCCTAGGTTACAAAGCCCGATTCTTGTATAAAAAAATATACAGCTATGTTTATGTACTTAGATAAAAATCATAGTTAGTCGGATTATGTGTTTAATGATTTGACCAAAGATATAGTTTATACTACGTATTTTTATACTGTTGGCTCGAAAGTATGTTTCCATAAATTAGTTTATGTTTCTACTGAATATGGTTTGAATTATTAAATAGGTACTATATGATGTTTATTCGATAAGGGAGTAATACACTAATTGATAATAACACTATATAATTGTAAACAGTATACAGGATTGAAATTCATAAACCTAGAGTTACTGTTTAAATCCTGGTTATAAAAGTAAATTCTTTTGACTAAGTATTAATTCTATTTTTAGTCTTATGAATGCTTATGCTACATTTATGAATATAACTCAACCAAATTTTAGCCATATAAAATGCTTTCCTGATCTGTACTATTTATTCTATAAAATCTACTATTTGGAAAAGTAAACCTAGATGATATACAGGGCCATTTATATAGATACAGTAACATCATAAACAAAATCTATAAATAATTTCTTCAATACTTAGAGATCATATCCAATCTATGTTAATTAACTTTTCTCCCTGTACTAGAGTACATCGCTGAAATGTGAAGGGAAAAATACAGGGAGACATTTCTTCTCATTCTATTCATAAATCTGATCATTCATAACATTCAGAACTAGTTTAACAAATAGAAGTCTATTCTTTTCTAAGCTGTCTGATATAGATGAACTATTCATAGAAAACTCCTAAGACATTCAATAGTTTCAAAAATAGATAACAAATTGTAAGGAATGAAATGAAATAAAAGCAAGTAGAACCTGATAACGTTGATAGGGTGGAAAAACACCCAAAGAGGCTTGTTCCTCCCAACCTTCTCCAGAAGAAGTAGCCAAATCACTTGCTCCCTTGGACCCATGAGCCTATTTACTGAACCACTAGGTAGAAGAATCTGTGTAGAAGCAAGGCACTCAGGTTGTACTTCAGCAATCAATGGAGACTTGCATACACCTCTAAACCTCTGCACTTAGAAGTAAAACTCTGCACTCAGCAGAACTGAAACAGAATTACACTACAACTCAAAACATAGCTTCCCCTCATCAAATCTCGTGTGTGCATACAATATAACCACTAGGTAAATTTTCTCGTCAGAAAAAGTGTGAGCCTCTACTCAATTCGATGGCTTATAAAAGATGCCTAGGTCTTTTACTGGTTAGTTTTCAATAAATGAGCCTCAAGCTCCAGTTCCACATTCCAGAGAACTTGACCACAATTTAAGGGAGTTGTCCCATAACAACAGCTAGTTACTGAGTTCATGATGCTGCCACTTGTCCATTGCCTTCTACCCCATATTCCATTCCACCTAGTGGTTCAGTAAACACTCTTTCAACAGTCTCTTTGGGTGAGTGTCTCCTATTTTACTTTATTAATTAATAATATTATGCAATTACAGTCATCCTTAACCACTTGGTCAAATATATAACTTTACAAATAAAAGTTAAGACAATGTTTTTCCACAAACATAAAATGTCTCGTGGATCCTATCCATTTTCTGAACAAAAGTCTCTAATCTATGAGATTTTCAACAATCAAAAAATGATCTAGTCTTTTGGATATTCTATTTTCTCCCACGCTTTTGTTGTTCCAAGAAGGCTTCATTTTGATAGGCTCCATATCTAGCAGACCACCATCACGTAATTTTTGGGAGAAATAATCAGCAAGGGGGTCAATCATTACCCTAGGCCCCAAGTTTTCTTGCACACCTATAGTGAAATTGAGATTGCCTCTAATGACCATGTTTTCAGCTTTAATGAAGTAATTTCAGAAAATTGAGTCCCAGAAAGTGACTCACTCATCATAGGGACCATAGATGTTAGTATGGTGAAAGAAGATCCCAGTGCACCGAAAAAAATCCCATCCCTAAGCCATAATCAAACCCCCACGAAATTTGAGCTATGATACATCGCTTGCTTTTCCCAATGGCCAGACCGACAGATGGGCCTCTTCTGTCTTGTGCAATGAAATCCCAATCCTTAAAAATGTTTCCCAAGGTTTTTGAAACCATCTCTTCACTACCCATCCTTTCTTTAGGAAGCAGGATCTCAGGTTGATGAATGAGAACCAGCCTCTTAAGGGAAATTTTTTTGTAGGGGCTTGCTAATCCTCAGCAGTTGAAAAAAAGAATTTTCATGGTTGGAACCTCCTTTAGGGATTTCATCGCTCTAAGCGCCGCAACAATGGATTTTTGTTTTCCATCAGCCTGCTCTTTGCGGGCATGTTCTTGTACTGATGAAATATGAGATGGTCTTCCATTCCCTTTGCCTTCTATAGGTGTTGAAAGGTTTTTTCCTAACCCTAGATTTCCTATAGGGAGCCCAAAAAGGTTTCTTCCATTCCCTTTTCCTTCTATAGGTGTTGAAAGGTTTTTTCCTAACCCTAGATTGATCTCCATATTTGTATCTTTCTCATGTTCTCATATTTACAAGGAGAAGAACAGAGACACGGATTTACTTTCTAAAGAAGGCTTGAAGGTGGCTCATGGGGTAGCAAGGATTGTAGAGAAGGTTAATCACACATTTTTGCAGCACTACCATAGACCTTTCCAAGACCTGCGTGGAACTCTTCCAGCTGTAACTTATTGACTCTATGCGTCGGATATAGTTGGTCCTCTTTCATAACATCTTCTATGTAGTTTTTGGGCTATCTAGACTTCTTATTTCCTGATGTATAAACTGGTTTTTATCAATTATTGTAAGGCCATATGAGAGCAGACATGGTACTCTTGTTGGGATTGTTTGATGTCAGGTTATTATCTCAGTATATATGCATAGGCATGTATAGACTGAATGCAATTTTGAACTCTTTGTAGTTAATAAAATTGTGGCTTTTTCTGCGGAAATATCTATATCTATATATATATATAACCTAGAGGTACTTATGTGAATGCATGAATGCCTACATGCCTATTTTTGGAATTAACTCCCAACAATAGGTATTTCAAACATATAAGCATGTTTTCAATGATTTTCAAACTATCACAAGGTATCTTGAGCTTGTAAAACCAAGCAACCTATTAGTCTTCTCTCAAAAACCCTAACAAGAACCAAATATAAATTATAGGTCATTCAAATAAGAATATTTATTTAAACTAAATATTTCAAGGTTTGATCTAAATTGATTATTAAATTCAAGTAAGAAAAATTAAGATTGAAGTTCAAAGGTTTTCTCCATACTACCAAGGGTATGTAATTTTTAAATCAATCTATATTGTGAGGAATTACTAGGTTCAAACTCTTTTCAGTTGCAAATCTATTGCATAACTAAAGTGTAAATTTTAGAGCAAACAAATGTATACTAGAATCTCCAAGCATTAACAATAATCCCATATAATACTTAGAATAAGTTAATTAAGGAGCTAGAACATACTTTAAAACTAGCATCATCTTGCCTCTCCTTTCATTTCAAGGCTAGTAATGGTCAACACCAACATGTCTTCATGATTTATTTTTTTCAAAACAACTTACAACTCAATAGGCTTCAAACAATCAAAATAATACATATATATATAGGAAGACACTATTACATCCTCCCTCGTTCTGTTATTATTACATAGTTATTGAAGAATTCAAACCTTCTAAAAAACAACAAATAGAAGAATGAGGATATGGAGAGATATAAGAAGCCTTCTATGTTATTAAAAAATATTTTCCACTTTCTAAAATTTGTAGCAAGCCAAATTTGCATAGCAATTTCTAAATGAGCTAGGTACCTTTATTGAGATGAGTCTCATAAGTTTTCCCTTTAAAAGGATGATCATGTAAATACGTAATGATGATTACGGGAATCCTAAAGCATTGATTTAGTTGATGTCATGGGTGAGAGCATCAACTTGGTGGACCTTTTAGATACAATCCAAGTTCTAAATAACCCCCTCATAACATGAAATTATAGAATGTGAATATGATTATAGGAAGTAGGTTCAAGCAAACTTGAGCCTCATAGGTCATGTAATAAAATAAGTTTATATATACATAACAATAAAAAGTACTACAATGTGTGTGTCATCAAATGGCCAGCATCACCATCCCTGTGAGAATTCTAAATAGGTTCAAGACCATGAAAGAATTCTAATAACCAATGATCTTGAAGCAAAGAAGTCCTCACAAGAATTATTTGGAGATTTGCAAAAATAATATAAAAACAGAAACATAAGAGAGAGGACTCAATTAATGTAGATATCATCTCTATATTATTCAACAATATGAATACAATATATAATACATCTCAGGTGAGAAAATAGAATTCCTTGGAGGCAAGTTTGAAAATCTCAAAAAAGGAAGGCTTAGTAAAAGCATAAAAACCTCGAGGTATCAAAAGCACATTCCAAATATGTCAAGAGACTCACAAATTAGATAAATAAGGTATGGCATCTAGTGAGTGATGAAAATGGAATGTGATGATGACTTTTGGAGGGAATAAAATAAAGGAGGGTGATTTGGCCAAGTAAAGACAGTTTCCAAGTCAAACTAGCCTTACCATATCCACTAGAAAGTAGAAAAAGAAAGATAAATATATCTAAAGCAGTAAAGCGCCCTTCTAATCTAGGAATAGTGAGAAATCAGACAGAATCATTCAAGATCTTATCCAGTATCTATCCAAGTGTGCCCTAATGAATCAATATGGTATGTGGTCCCATAAAAGACAAAATTAGGCCAACTACATAGTCTAAACCTAGGAAATTAATCATGAAAGAGTAATAAAATATATCCTAAGTCTAAAGTGGGTTTTTAAATGTTCCAACATCCCCCCTTAATCCTAACTGTATGTGATTAAAATATGATGAAGGCCCGGGAAACTATGGCCTATGGTCACCCCATTCAAAAATTTATTAGTCCATGTAGGTAAGGAAAGAAGGAAAACCAATTGGGAAGAAAACCTCCCCTCAAAATCAACATGGAATACACCATAATAAATCTCTCCAAACTTCAAGCAGATGAGAACTTGGTCAAATTTATGGAGGAATCTTCTTCTTGGGAAGAAGTGGAATGTTCTCACTAGACTTAAGCTTCTTGAGATTAGGTCCAAATGAGTCTTGATGATGTCCTCCATATTCTATGCAACTCTGAGAGTAGGTTTCAATCATAATCATGCAGTGGATTAGAAGCATGACAATAAGAGCGAAACCAACCATTCCAAACTATAATTATGTCTCTATAGCATCCAATAACACACCAAAAATCAATCCAAGGAGAGGTTATGAGCGTGATGCAACTTAATGAATTAGATGAGATTCGTAAGGATGTTTTTCAACGTACTATGTTGATTCAAGACCAGAGAACTAGATGGCATGACCAGTTTATAAAGAAGAAACAATTTCATCCAGATGACTAGGCTCTGCTCTTTGATTACAGATTTAAAATTTTCAAAGGTAAACTTACCACCCGGTAGCTTGGACCTTATCATGTTGAGACAGTATTTGATAATGGTTTATTATATACGAAACCATGGGCTGGCGAATCCTTGGAAATAGAACTACTAGTGGTAGCAGTGGTACTAGTTTTGTCGTCCATTCTATGGTGGAAATTCAAGTATGCTATGCAAGATGCTATCAACGTCAAAATTGAACCTTTAAAAAAAATTCAAAATCTTATTTTTATCCTTTCAATTAAATTTTTATACTTCCAATTAAGAATGACACAATTTATAACAACATTTCAAAAGAACTGTAATATTATAAATTGTCAATATAGTTTACATTGTCAATATAGTTTCATAGTGTGTTTAAATTCATAAGCTATAAAGTTTCCAATGATATATGGGTATATAATTGTTAACTGAATTTGAAATAAATGTAATGATTATCATGCACATTGGGAAATATTACGAATTCCATGCACATGGTGAATTGGTTTAACTACCTGTAGTCCACACATAATCTATGTGTGCCATCCGTATTTCTTACAAAAATAATTGGAGCACCCCAAGGTGATATACTAGGCCGTATATACCCTTTCTTCAGCAACTCCTCAAGTTGCATCTGCAATTATTTTAACTACGGAGTACCCATTCTGTATGGTGCTTTTGAATTTGGCACAATTCCAGGCACCAAATCGATTGTGAAATCAATATCCCTCTTGGGTGGTAACCCAGGAACTTCCTGTAATACATCAGCAAATTCATTCAACATTGGATATTCTTCCAAACTTGATTCTTTTTTAGTAGACAATTCTTCTACCTGAATAGCATACAGCTGGCACCTTTTTCTGATACACTTCTTCATTTGCAAAACTGAAATTTGTCTTAAGGATATAGGTCTTTGAATACCTCTTATCTTTACATTAAGGTTTCCCTCATCATTCAGACATGTAATAATTTTAGTGTGGCAGTCCAACACAGCAAAGTGTTTCTCGAGCCAATCCATACCGATCAGTAAATCATATTATCCAAGAGGAAGGATGTCCAAAATATGTACAGGTTTGGTTTCCATTCATTTTAAAACAACAACCTTTTACCATAGTTGTGATCTTTCTCTTCATACCAGTTTCCAATTGAACCATTCTGGACTTAGACAACTTATGAGTCATCAATTTACACCTTTCAACCAAGTTAGTATTAATATAGCTATAAGAAGCTCCGTAATCAATTAAAATTGAAATAGGCACATCTTTTAATTTACCTTCAATATCGATCACAAAATACTGATGATCAGCTTGGCGGTTATCCAATGCCGCATAGATGAGAGGTGTAAAATTAGTCACAGCAGATCTAATGAACAAGTAAATCAATCAAAACAGATGAACATAGAAAATATGGTGTAAAACTGTGTAAAACATGCACAGTGCTCAATATCCCGATAAGGGTGAATAATTACAATACAATACAGTTATCTGACTAAGCAATTCAAATTGACTAAGAAGGTCATTCGAATCACTGAATGGAGTAGCTTGACTCCAACTAGGAGTCCTCATCATCAATCAGTGGTGGTCATCAATGCACAAGAACCAGTCATCCATGTGTCAATCTGAGTCTAACTGAGTGTAACATGTGTAACTGAAGTGTGTAGCACTGATATAGGGAAGTGGGATCAGTGGAGGGATTATGGGAGGCTAACTGAAGTCAGAACAAGTCATCTAGTCAATATGGAGGTCCAACGGAGTGAAACAATCAGTCGGGAGTGAAACTAGCCTCAAATCAGGGAGAATCGGAGCTAACTGAGTGTAACTGAAGTGGAACTACAGTGGTAGGTGAAGAAGTGCGCCCTTCTCTGGTAGCAGGTGAGAAGTGTGCGCTTTCCTAACTAGGAGGGCTAATGAACTGATGTAAGAAGCTCCCGGGTGCTAGAATAAGGTGACTAAGGTGCTGGAGGCATCAACCTAGTGACTGGGATGCATGCAAAGTGCATGCAAACCCTAGAATTTGCATGCAAACCCTAATTGCATGCAAGATACTGAAAAAGATGATGTGGATATCCGAACAAGAGGAGCACTTCTTGCAACATCACCAACAGTAGAAGCTTCTTGCATATTATATACATCGATTCCCTTATTTCTTCTTTCAGGAAATTTGCTTAAGAAATGGTCACCACCACATCCCCAACATTTTCCTTGGGTTGATTTCTTTTGTCCTGAAGGATTACCCATCTTGGATTCTTCTTTCGGTATCGGTGGTTTAAAAGAAGAGTAGGTGTCCTTCTTTGTATCCAGAGGCTTAAACCTCTTTCTTCTTTCATCTTGCTTCTCTTCCAGCTTACCTCTCCAAACCTTCTTCACTCCATTCCTATTATGGCCTTGCTCATACAAGCATCTATCCTTTCGGAATCAATCCTTCAAGGTGAGAGGTTCATCATAAGTCAATCTATCCTTATTATACGTAGGCAAGCCACTGATAAAATGTTGTACCTTCACCTTTTCATCCTTCATAAACTTCACATAACCTAGCAGCTCCAAGAATTTCTTTTCATAGTCCTCCATGGACATATTTCCCAATATATGCTCAAAGAATTCTTGTCTCTTTTTATTATAGTACTATTGTGATAGATATTCTTTCTTGAAGAGTCTTTGGAATTTCCTCCAAGAAATATGCTTCTCATCCAAATCTTCCACTTGTTTGATATGTTTCCACCATTTATAATCCCTTCCTTGCAAATTAAATATTGCAATTCGTGCTTCTTGGTTTTCTGAGTAGTCATGTAAATGAAAATACTTGATTCATTTCCATAATCCATAGCTATGCATCATCACCAGACTTCTCTCCATCAAAGGTCAGAGGTTTTAGTTTTCTGAGTTCGCCTTCTAGCATTACATCATGCTTTCTCTTTCTCTGCCTTCTAGGATATTTAATCTGTTGGTTATTTTTATACCCATGAGAGATTTCATCGGTTTTATGATGTGAATGTGATTTCATTATGTTTTCTTCTCTTCCCTAAGAGAAGTGATAGATGTTCATGGATTCTTCACCTCTTTCCACATTGGAAGTGAACTGTTGTAACAGATTTTGCAGCTAATCCAAATTCTGTAGTAATTGTTGGTTAATTTCGTTATGTTGTTCCAAACTTTGCAAAATTATTTCGTTTCCAAACTACAAACTCCTAAAAGTTTGCGCATCATCCATCGTCCCTGGCCCACTTTGGTGACCATTGGATTCATTACCTTGTTCT
The DNA here is from genome assembly GCA_027924585.1 of Larix kaempferi. Lineage (NCBI taxonomy): Eukaryota > Viridiplantae > Streptophyta > Pinopsida > Pinales > Pinaceae > Larix > Larix kaempferi. The sequence goes on along the minus strand of BSBM01000065.1, from coordinate 28,789 downwards.
TCTTCACCAACTTCTTCAACAAAATTAGAAAATTTAGGATCCTCTGCCATCTCTTTAATGACAGTCTGAAATTCAAATGACTGATTATTCCTATATAATGCTAGCAATCTGAAATTCACAATGATTATTAGTCCAAAAATTAATTACAACCTATATTTAAATACATGTATATATCTCTTTTTAAGAAAATAAATTCAATTCCAGAGGCCTGAGAGCTTCAACCAACGCTCTGATACCAATTTGTAACGTACCCTTTTACACATACACATAATTACAGTGTAAACCCATGAAATTAAAGATTTTCTTTTATGCATCGAAATAACAGCTTCATTATTCTCATTATTTTCCCATAAGCATAATTCATACAAAAGACTCTCAATCAGGCAACCAAACTAATATCCAAGTTTATGCCTATCATTCTAAGAACATACATGAGCCATCCATCCATCCATGAGGTTGGGACAGCATAAGCAAACATGTCTCACACAAATGAAGTTTAGCCATTCATCATTCACACATAAAATTCATCCTGCAGATAGCTTATGCATGGGAAGAACCACATCTATAGTACATCCTTCTATGCAAGCTTAAACATAACATTATCATGGCTTACAATATTAAAATTGCATCATCATTCAACCAATTGAACATAATAAGCATAATAATTCACATGAATATAAGAATTCATCCACAGATTAACTTATCTGAAATAAACAGAAATGTAGCAGCTGATTGCATGTGAGCCACGCTCCACCCAACCTTAGAACTTGTCCATCCTGTACTATTTCAGCTCCCAATTTCACCCCCGAGATGAGATCTAGACATTAAACAGAGATATCTCACCAATTTTCCCAAACTCACTCTCATAGTCTAAGGTGGAAACAACGGGGATAAAGATATACATAGGGTTCATCAACACAGCAGTTTGGTAACCAATTCCTTGTCAATTCTGCAATTGACCCACCTGAGTTCCTTCCCAAAATGCATAGCGACACACTTCACTACAAACGTCAGGATTCCCTCTGGGTCTCATGCTTAATTTCCAATTGACTGGTGTATGCAACCAAAGAAATCATGGCCAAAACGGTTTAACTCAACAATCCAGGTTCAGGTTCACCACAGGGATCCTTCCCCAAGTTATCTTCACTCCCTAAGAACTCAAAGACACATAGTGATATTCTTCATTGTCCCTGTCTGAATTCCCTACCCCGGATTTTCGCACTTCTTTCCCACTCAGCAGACACTTCCCCCCTGTGCTCTGCGTGCATCCTCCCTGGACTAATGTCCAACCACCCAGGCCGTGCATAGCAGCAGCCTGCCCCACTTCCGCCTGGATCACCGAGGCAACCCCGTGTCCCCTTTGGGATCCCACATGACTATCCCAAAGGAACACATTCCTCCCATCCATAATCACGATTAGCCACTAAATCTCCATATTAATTAATAATTAATAATTAATCTCCCACTAAGAATATATCTTAGGGGTATGGGTTTTGGGGCCTTTTATCATACGGTTAAGAAAACAAGGTTTAAGGAGACAAGGTACATAGGTAAATCTTACCCCCTCACAACGCTCAGTTAATATCTGGATCTCTCTTCAGCGTATTGCTCCTCATGCAGCCTGTTGGTAATTATATTAAAATGTTATCATGCTATGTACATATCTCATAGAAAAATGTTCTGATAGTTTTAAACATTAACAGTGCAATAAAAACTCATACAGATTCTTAACCATTAACAGAAAATACACAATGGCACACGCATAACACAAAGATTTTCACGTGGAAACCCTTAACCGGGAAAAAACCAGCAAAACTTAGAGCCGCACAACTCTTTTCATTATATGTTTTCTTAACCATTTACAATACAATATATGGTATTCGCAACATCTAAAACCCTAATTCGTTTACCCGAAATTAGGTTACAACCCTAACCCCTTTATCGGGATTAGATAGAATACAATGGGCCGAAACAGCAAAAAGCAAAAACAGCCCAAAAAATATTTTCACTACTGGGGAGGGGATTGTGGTGTACACGCACCCACCATGTGAAGAGATATAACACACCCAACATGTTCAAGTTACAATATAGGTTCTAATCTAGGCCAGGGGTGTTACAGTCAATATCCTCGTCATTTATTAGATATCCATTCCATAGATGATAGAGAAGCATTAACAACAAATGATGCTTCATTTCATTTTCAAGAGTTGCGGTATATTGATAAATTTGCAAACAAATTTTATTCATCACTCATAAAATCTACTAAAAGACATGGAGAACTGAAAGAGTTAATGGAATCCTTCCAAATCACTAAGTTGGAGGTTTATCAAATTAATCAAATTAGGTGGTTGTCTAGAGGAAAGGTCATGGAAAGACTCATCAAAATCATGCTTGCTTTATTAAAAGATTGGGAGTTCTGGGAGATAAATATGTATGAGTTGGCAATAATATTTCAAGTGCAATTTTGCATCAATTTGCTTGCAGATGTGCTCATTGAGTTAAATAAGTTGAATCATAAGTTCCAAGAGGACCATGTTGATATTACCTTTATTAGCACTACTTTAGATGTTACTATTAAAATGCTTCTTAAATGGTCTTTGGGGGGACATATTTGGGGTAGGTACAATGCACACATCCCCTTTTTTAGTTAGAGCACAAGGAGGAACCCTTGAGTTTGTAGATAGAATAGGTATGGTACATTTATATCCATTGAGATTTGAAATTTTTCCAAGGATACAAAGACCAAGGACACTAGATGATTGCATTCTTTTAAGAAAATGTTTTGTGATGAAAACAATTGAATCTAGATAGGAGGTTCACAGATATTCCTATATTTAAAGCTGCTAAGTTTTTCAGTCCTCGACATTCTTATGAAGAAATGGATGATAGAGACTCTCAAACAAAAAGATGGTTGCAATGTTTATGTGAAAATTTTAGTGTTGGGGACTCACCTATTGTGGATGTTGTTGAATGTTTGGGTGAAATAGATGAATTTATTTGTACTATTTATAAATCATACCCTAAAAATCATATGTTTGGAGCATGGGATCTATGTGGAGATAAACCTCAATGGTTTGAATAATTTCCTTCTTTGATGTAATTACGACAAGTTATTCTTGTAATTCCAACAAGTACAACAATGTGTGAAAGAGGCTTCTCAAAATTAAATAGGATAAAATATTATGATAGATCAAGGATTTCATTGGAGACATTGGATATGTTATGTTTCTCTCCCTTAGTGCACCTCATAAATGAGATAGATCGGAATGCAATTCATGAGGTATGGAAACAAATGAAAACTAGAAAGCCTCTTCCATTGGGCATAGATTGATGTTTTCAGTGATGTAAGCTCAAATACTTTTGAAGAATATCAAATGAACCGAAGAACAATATGGTTTTTTTGTTAGAATGTGTTCATTTATGTAACATAATAATAATTTTGTGGACTTTACTATTTTCAAAGAAATTTTGTTTATTTCTTAGTTTTTATTGAGAAGTTATCATTTTCTCATGTAAAGAGCATTCAATTGCTTAAGATTGTAAAAATTTAAAAGGACATTTTTTCTTGAAGGGTTTAGTTAATTTATGCTTGTCAATTGAAGTACAATTATTTATATTTCCCTTCATCTTCGAAGGGCTCAAAGAATATATGCCCTTCAAATTGAAATTAAGACCCACCCTTCAAATTTGATCACTGGATGCGATGACCACGGTAGCCACTGTCAGCACCCATGTTCCAACACGAACAATAAAAGTTTAATGTGTTTCATTACTTTTATAATAGCGGGACAATATAGGTGGTGATAGTAGGACATGACAGGACACGAAGACATGTGGTGTTTTTCTGATTTTTTGTTTTATAAATTATTTTTATTTAATTTTAAATTCTGAAAATAAAAATGACTCTTGCAGTTATTAATGTCCCATCAAAGCGGTACTAGACCAATCAGAAGATAAGAATATTGTATTTCAAAAATTGTTAAATTTATTTTGGTTTCTCAAAATATTATCTTTAATATTAAAATTACACAAAACTTTATAAAACATTGTACACAATTTTGTTTCAAAAAACCAATTAATGTAAGTCAATACAGTTTGATCCAAGGAAAAAAAAGTCAATACAGTTTGACCTTTTATCGAAAAGTACATCCGTGCCTTGGCAGGGAATAATAACAAGAGCTATGCAGCTGAGTCTCTTACTTTTAATTAAAATAAATAAATAAATTTAAAATTATTTTTAAATAAAAATTTAATCTAATTTTTTTTTATATATAACATAAAAATCATTATATTATATCTCTACCAAAATATATTAAATGTTAAATGTTAATAATTTAAACTATAAGTATCTTAAAATTTGTAAAAGTGTAAATTTAGAAGAAAAAAATTGCGAACATATAATTATAATTTAAATAAATAAATACAACAACCTAAATAAATTAAATATATTTAATTTTAAAATAATAGTATAAACTATAAATTACAACAGAAATAGATTAAATATTTAAAATAAGTAAATAATAAGCATATATATATATATAACTTGTAGATTAAATATTTAAAATAAGTAAATAATAAGCATCTGTATATATCTAACTTGTAAAATAATGAATTGTTTTTTTTAAATAAATAAATGGACGTAATTAAAATTTCTAGGTGTTAATGTACAACTTTGAAAGTTATTCTCAAGTGAAGTGTCTTTCATATATCACTAAAAGACTAAATTATTATTAATACATGAACCGTGGTTAAAAGACTAGAAATTATTTCAAAATTTAGATTTAACAATTTTATATAAGAATAAAATTTCAAATTCAAATTTCAAATTTAAATTATAAATACAAAATTTAATAAAACAATAGATAAACTAACCAATTATAATAAAAAAAACTTTTATAAAGTAAAGAAGATTGATTATATATATATGTATATAACTCTAAATTTATTAAATGTAATTACAAATATTACAAAAGTAAGTATAGAAATAATTTTGGTACACAATGTGTGTGTGGAGTTGTCTAAATATCCGACGATTTGGTTGGACGAGGGATTTTCATCGAAATCCGATGTTTTTTTTTTATTTTGCAAAATCTGAATTTAACTGTGTTTTAATAGCAATTTTGATGCTAGAAACGGATTCAACACCATCAAAAACCCCTAGGCACCTAAAATTTCAGAGTTTGACAATTGTAGCCAGGATTTTTAAAAATCTCTATCTAAACTTTTCAAAATTGTACCGGAAAAATTGAAATTTTCCATTCGAAATCATAGAAATTTTAGATTACGTGTATATAAAATATAATATAATAAGTTTTTTATATATAAAACACAAAATTTTGAAATTATATATATAGATATATATATAATAATAATAATCTATTTTTAAGGTCACCGCCAAGCGAGATATGAATTTGGTGTATGAGACCCCTTTGTTTGTGGGACAAGGGACCCTCGTCTGCGCGGTGATTTAAATGTTAAAGTCTACAGAAGTGTACATACCTTACCCGGCTTCGGATTTAAACCTGTGACCTCCTAGGAGGAAACACATGCTCTTAATCGTTAGGCCCACTCATGTTTATATATATATATATATATATATATATCAAGGAAATATTATATATATAATTCATCATATTACAGTGTATATAAGTATAATCATTATCATAATCATAAATAAAACTTTTTTATTGATTATATGAGATTTCTTAATATTTAAAAAGAAAATATGATGTTTTATGTGATCAGACATGAATACTTTTTATAAATATTAAACTAGAAATGGCATATTATGTGATAAGACATGAGTACTAGCTATCAATAACATTTTATCACATTGTTTGTAAGGTTTATCACATTGTTTGTAAGGTGTATACTAATGTTTTTTTTGTATTTTTAAGTTTTTTTTGTTTGAAAAAAATAAATGTTGTCAATGATAGAAATTAGTCTTATCAAAACAATTTTTCCAATTAGAGATTAAATAAAAAGAAATAAATTCATTTTCATTTATTTAAATAATTGAAAATAAATATAAAATTTTCACTATATTACAAAACTTTAAAAAATAAACTTTGATTTTTATGTACTTCACAAAATAATAGAGAAAACTTAAACATATGGTTTCTTCCTAGGCGGAGACTAGAAAATGGATATATTAAATAATGAAGAAAAAATTTCTTGCATTTATTTGCATTCCATCTGCTTTCCCAAATAAATTCAAGATCTCCAAATGTTTCTTTGCATCCCTAATTATGTCATTCCAAAAAATTAGAACATCGTCAACAAACAATAGATGTGTTATTCGTAGAGTGGTTGAAATAGAAATTCTAAAGAAAGTGCCAACCCTTTTTACTCTTGATAAATGAAACCCCATCCCTTTGAATCATAGATGGCTTGGAAGTCAGACTCAATCTGCCTTAGATCTTGTTCATTATTGGTTCTCTTGGTGTTTTCCCAATTTTGAACTTCCTTCTTAATCCCCTATAAATTTTGTGTGAAGTGAAGTGCAGTTGGTCCCCCTTAATTCGGATTTATAGGGCATCCATGAATTTTTAATTAAGTTCAAAAATTCTTCATCCTTAATCCAAGCCACATAGAATTTGAAAAGGCTCGTTGTATTTTGAGAACCCCCTTGAATTTCAAAAAAATAGGGAGGTTATCTTACTCTCCTGTAACATCCCAAAAATGCGTAAAAATTTAAAAATTTTCTAACTATCTAAATTGCAATAAATGCTATGCGGAAGTAGGTAGTTTCAGCATTTAATGTTACTGATTCAAATAATAAGGACATTTAATGTCTCCATAAATTTTACCGATTAACTAAATTGCAAAAAGGATAATAGTGTCGTAACAATTGCGAAGTCATGCGTCCATAATAATTATGTCATAACAAAGCCAAGTAAAAGTCTACAGTTTGGTAAAAGATCTGCCTACATTATTATTGTACTTTATCATACAAGTACTATTATATTTTTGGTTTAACATTGTACTTCTTACTCCATAAGTCGTCCCTTAATATTTAAGTAGCTATGATCACATTACGTATTAATGTAACTTTAAAATGATCCTCCGTTTGATAATGATGATGGTAATGCCTCTGTCGTAAGTTCAGTTCATTGATACTTGTTTTGTATGTGTCTTTATGGCGTTTGTAAGTGCATACCCGTGAAAGCTTGAGACTTACTTAGCTTATTGCTAAAGCATGAAAACCTTTTATCTTATTTCATGTTACAGGTTTGACATAGCAAACTTTGGATAGTTTTCTTATTTTTAAAAAACATTTTACTAGCCAAAGGAAAGTGCACCAAGAAGATATGAACTCGAATAGGACTGCACTAATGTGGATTACGTTTTATACCATCTTTTAAGTTTGTAAACCTAGACATAAGCAACATCGGGTTCACCTCATATGTCATGGTTTATAAAAAAGTAGGAGCTCCAACTATATGTTTATTCATATAATGGTGGCTCATTGATCAAAAGGTTTACAATTTTAAACTATGCAATATGAAGGCGCATGGTTCACACACTCCAACTATAGCATAAGGCAAAGGTGGTTCAACTACCAACTATGTTGATGTTGTAAAGTTCGACGAGACTATAGGTTAATTCCATGTATGTAAAGGGTTCGTGGTTGAAATAATGCAATGGTGTTCTGGCCATGCAACAACTATACAAAAGTGGGTTTAAATTAAAATTTGGTGGTGAATCGGCTTGCGCTTTAATGCTACCACGTGATCGGTGTAAATGTTGCCTCGGGCAAGAAAACCCTACTGCGTGACTTCAGGGTTTGGTCTTTTGCTTGTTATTGTTTTGGGTTGTTGTTGTGCGTTGGCGAGCTGAGCTCTTCTCGGCCGTCATGGAGGCTGGGAATCTAAGGCTCAGGTGGTTGTAACCGTAGTGGATATTGATCGTGGAACTTTAATGGCTTTCCCAACGTGTTTTCCACATGTTGTTGCTTGGTTTATTTTTGGCCTCGGTTCGAATCTCTGAGCGGTAAGAATACGAAACCATGGTGTTTTTATATTTTAAACCTGCAATTTTTTTTTAAATCTATAATGATAAATACTTAACCTACTTTCTGGTATTGACAGGAGAGGGTTCTCTTCTCGTTGATGATGGTTGACAGAGAGGTCTTTCTCCAGGATTTTGTGAACCTCCTGGTAAGTCTCATCTCATCGAGTGGTGCCTCTATCGTTGTCCCATTACTTCCACAGTTGGCTTACTTGTATGCAATGGTTTTTAAGCGACTTAGTAAGGCGGCATTGCTACTGTGGATAGTTTTTTCGATGTCTACTGTGATGGGGTTTGGTTTTTAGGTTGATGTACAAGTTACAGATATTTAGTTACCCTTGGGTTCATTACGCAGCTAGACTACGAAATGTACAGTTACTTCGTTTTTATGAATAGAGTGGTTCGTTTTAATAATTTTCTTTGTATTAAGTGGAGAATCTCGGTTCTCAATTAATGTTGGTTTAAAAATAGTTTTTAATGCCATAATGCTCAAACACTAATATTATTTTTGTAATTATAGTTTTCATCACTGTGTTTTTACAAAGCTTGATCTGTAGTTCTAGTTGTTCAAAGTATTTGGTTCTGAGTCGCAGGCTTAAAGACTTAGCACTGTACTGAGTTTGTTTTTGTTTGGTATTTTAAATTGTTTATTATATACAGATTTAAACCCTAGCTCTATCGTGAGGCTTTTATTGCTATAAATAAGTAGTTGGGCGAGTGCTTCATGCGAAGACTTGAACCCTTGTTTTTGTAATGTAATTACAATGAGGTTTTGTTCCTTATGAACTCTGATGCATGCCCTTTCAGGACTTAAATCTTGAATTCGTATATTAACATCATTGATGGGAAACTTGTTCCGGGCAATGTATTTGATGATTAATTGTTTATGCTAAAGTCGATAGTGAAACCCTTACGAATATTGAACCTATTGCCTGTGATCTATTGTAGATGAGATATTAGTATTTGAAATTTTAACAAATGTAGGTCCAATCTACAGTTGGCTTATAAGTTGTATCATTTCATTTGTTTTACAATGGGCGATGTATAGAGCAAACTTATGATTCTTTTAAATATTTTAGAAAATTTTCGATTAAGGCTTTGACTTAAGAACTTTGGGTGAGCTCGTAGTGAGACTCGAACCCTGATATTTGTTGGTGAAAGAAGAACTTATAAGTGTTACCGTAGTTTTATATATAGTATTGCATCAGTAATTAAGTTTATCGAGACCCACTGTAATTATCCTGATGGGTAAGAATCCTAGGTTACAAAGCCCGATTCTTGTATAAAAAAATATACATCTATGTTTATGTACTTAGATAAAAATGATAGTTAGTCGGATTCTGTGTTTGACCAAAGATATAGTTTATACTACGTATTTTTATAGTGTTGGCTCGAAAGTGTGTTTCCATCAATTAGTTTATGTTTCTACTGAATATGGTTTGAATTATTACATAGGTACTATATGATGTTTATTCGATAACGGAGTAATACCCTAATTGATAATAACACTAAATAATTGTAAACAGTATACAGGATTGAAATTTCATAAACCTAGAGTTACTGTTTAAATCCTGGTTATAAAAGTAAATTCTTTTGACTAAGTATTAATTCTATTTTTAGTCTTATGAATGCTTATCCTACTTTTATGAATATAACTCAACCAAAGTTTAGCCATATAAAATGCTTTCCTGATCTGTACTATTTATTCTATAAAATCTGCTATTTGGAAAAGTAAACCTAGATGATATACAGGGCCATTTATATAGATACAGTAACATCATAAACAAAATCTATAAATAATTTCTTCAATACTTAGAGATCATATCCAATCTATGTTAATTAACTTTTCTCCCTGTACTAGAGTACATCGCTGAAATGTGAAGGGAAAAATACAAGGAGACATTTCTTCTCATTCTATTCATAAATCTGATCATTCATAACATTGAGAAATAGTTTAACAAACAGAAGTCTATTCTTTTCTAAGCTGTCTGATATAGATGAACTATTCATAGAAAACTCCTAAGACATTCAACAGTTTCAAAAATAGATAACAAATTGTAAGGAATGAAATGAAATAAAAGCAAGTAGAACCTGATAACGCTGATAGGGTGGAAAAACACCCAAAGAGGCCTGTTCCTCCCAACCTTCTCCAAAAGAAGTAGCCAAATCACTTGCTCCCTTGGACCCACGAGCCTGTTTACTGAACCACTACGTAGAAGAATCTGTGTAGAAGCAAGGCACTCAGGTTGTACTTCAGCAATCAATGGAGACTTGCATACACCTCTAAACCTCTGCACTTAGCAAGAAAACTCTGCACTCAGCAGAACTAAAACATAATTACACTACAACTCAAAACATAGCTTCCCCTCATCGAATCTCTTGTGTGCATACAATAGAACCACAATGTAAATTTTCTCGTCAGAAAAAGTGTGAGCCTCTCCTCAATTCAATGGCTTATAAAAGATGCATAGGTCTTTTACTGGTCAGTTTTCAATAAATGATCCTCAAGCTCCAGTTCCACATTCCATAGAACTTGACCACAATTTAAGGGAGTTGTCCCATAACAATAGCTAGTTACTAAGTTCATGATGCTGCCACTTGTCCATTGCCTTCTACCCCAGATTCCATTCCACTTAGTGGTTCAGTAAACACTCTTTCAATAGTCTCTTTGGGTGAGTGTCTCCTATTTTATTTTATTAATTAATAATATTATGCAATTACAGTCATCCTTAACCACTTGGTCAAATATAAAACTTTACAAATAAAATTTAAGACAATGTTTTTCCTCAAACATAAAATGTCTCGTGGATCCTATCCATTTTCTGAACAAAAGTCTCTAATCTATGAGATTTTGAACAACCAAAAAACGATCTAGTCTTTTGGATATTCTATTTTCTCCCACGCTTTTGTTGTTCCAAGAAGGCTTCATTTTGATAGGCTCAATATCTAGGAGACCACCATCACGTAATTTTTGGGAGAAATAATCAGCGAGGGGGTCAATCCTTACCCTAGGCCCCAAGTTTTCTTGCACACCTAAAGTGAAATTGAGATTGCCTCTAAAGACCACGTTTTCAGCTTTAATGAAGTAATTTCAGAAAATTGAGTCACGGAAAGTGACTTGCTCATCATAGGGACCATAGATGTTAGTATGGTGAAAGAAGAGCCCATTGCACTGAAAAAAAATCCCATCCCTAAGCCACAATCAAACCTCCACGAAATTTGAGCTATGATACATCGCTTGTTTCGCCCAATGGCCAGACCGACAGATGGGCCTCTTATGTCTTGTGCAATGAAATCCCAATCCTTAAAAATGTTTCCCAAGGTTTTTGAAACCATCTCTTCACTACCCATCCTTTCTTTAGGAAGCAGGATCTCAGGTTGATGAAAGAGAACCAGCCTCTTAAGGGAAATTTTTTTTTAGGGGCTTGCTAATCCTCAGCAGTTGAAAAAAAGAATTTTCATGGTTGGAACCTCCTTTAGGGATTTCATCGCTCTAAGCGCCGCAACAATGGATTTTTGTTTTCCATCAACCTGCTCTTTGCGGGCACGTTCTTGTACTAATGAAATATGAGAGTGGCTTCCATTCCCTTTGCCTTCTATAGGTGTTGAAAGGTTTTTTCCTAACCCTAGATTTCCTATAGGGAGCCCAAAAAGGTTTCTTCCATTCCCTTTGCCTTCTATAGGTGTTGAAAGGTTTTTTCCTAACCCTAGATTGATCTACATATTTGTATCTTTCTCATGTTCTCATATTTACAAGGAGACGAACAGAGACACGGATTTACTTTCGAAAGAAGGCTTGCGGGTGGCTCATGGGGAAGCAAGGATTGTAGAGAAGGTTAATCACACATTTTTGCAGCACTACCATAGACCTTTCCAAGACCTGAGTGGACCACTTCTAGCTGTAACTTATTGACTCTATGCGTCGGATATAGTTGGTCCTCTTTCATAACATCTTCTATGTAGTTTTTGGTCTATCCAAACTTCTTATTTCCTGATGTATAAACTGCTTTTTATCAATTATTGTAAGGCCATATGAGAGCAGACATGGTACTCTTTTTGGGATTGTTTGATGTTAGGTTATTATCTCAATATATATGCATAGGCATGTATAGACTGAATGCAATTTTGAACTCTTTGTAGTTAATAAAATTGGGGCTTTTTCTGCGGAAATATCTATATCTATATCTATATCTATATCTATATATATAACCAAGAGGTACTTATGTGAATGCATGAATGCCTACATGCCTATTTTTTGAATTAACTCCCAACAATAGGTATTTCAAACATATAAGCATGTTTTCAATGATTTTCAAACTATCACAAGGTATCTTGAGCTTGTAAAACCAAGCAAACTATTAGTCTTCTCTCAAAAACCCTAACAAGAACCAAATATAAATTATAGGTCATTCAAATAAGAATATTTATTTAAACTAAATATTTCAAGGTTTGATCTAAATTGATTATTAAATTCAAGTAAGAAAAGTTAAGATTGAAGTTCAAAGGTTTTCTCCATACTACCAAGGGTATGTATTTTTTAAATCAATCTATATTGTGAGGAATTACTAGGTTCAAACTCTTTTTAGTTGCAAATCTATTGTATAACTAAAGTGTAAATTTTAGATCAAACAAATGTATAATAGAACCTCCAAGCATTAACAATAATCCCATATAATACTTAGAATAAGTTAATTAAGGAGCTAGAACATACTGTAAAACTAGCATCATCTTGCCTCTCCTTTCATTGCAAGGCTACTAAGGGACAACACCAACATGTCTTCATGATTTATTCTTTTCAAAAAAACTTACAACTCAATAGGCTTCAAACAATCAAAATAATACATATATATAGGAAGACTCTATTACATCCTCCCTCGTTCTGTTATTATTACATAGTTATTGAAGAATTCAAACCTTCTAAAAAACAACAAATAGAAGAATGAGGATATGGAGAGATATAAGAAGCCTTCTATGTTATTAAAAAATATTTTCCACTTTCTAAAATTTGTAGCAAGCCAAATTTGCATAGCAATTTCTAAATGAGCTAGGTACCTTTATTGAGATGAGTCTCATAAGTTTTCCCTTTAAAAGGATGATCATGTAAATACGTAATGATGATTACGGGGATCCTAATGCGTTGATTTAGTTGATGTCATGGGTGAGAGCATCAACTTGGTGGACCTTTTAGATACAATCCAAGTTCTAAATAACCCCCTCATAACATGAAATTATAGAATGTGAATATGATTATAGGAAGTACATTCAAGCAAACTTGAGCCTCATAGGTCATGTAATAAAATAAGTTTATATATACATAACAATAAAAAGTAATACAATGTGTGTGTCATCAAATGGCCAGCATCACCATCCCTGTGAGAAATCTAAATAGGTTCAAGATCATGAAAGAATTCTAATAACCAATGATCTTGAAGCAAATAAGTCCTCACAAGAATTATTTGGAGATATGCAAAAATAATATTAAAACAGAAACATAAGAGAGAGGACTCAATTAATGTATATATCATCTCTATATTATTCAACAATATGAATACAATATATAATACATCTCAGGTGAGAAAATAGAATGCCTTGGAGGCAAGTTTGAAAAGCTCAAAAAAGGAAGGCTTACTAAAAGCATAAAAACCTCGAGGTATCAAAAGCACATTCCAGATATGTCAAGAGACTCACAAATTAGATAAATAAGGTATGGCATCTAGTGAGTTATGAAAATGGAATGTGATGATGACTTTTGGAGGGAATAAAATAAAGGAGGGTGATTTGGCCAAGTAAAGACAGTTTCCAAGTCAAACTAGCCTTACCATATCCACTAGAAAGTACAAAAAGCAAGATAAAGATATCTAAAGCAGGAAAGCACCCTTCTAATCCAGGAATAGTAAGAAATCAGGCAGAATCATTCAAGATCTTATCCAGTATCTATCCAAGTGCGCCCTAGTGAATCAATATGGTATGTGGTCCCATAAAAGACAAAATTAGGCCAACTTCATAGTCTAAACCTAGGAAATTAATCATGAAAGAGTAATAAAATATATCCTAAGTCTAAAGTGGGTTTTTAAATGTTCCAACATCCCCCCTTAATCATGACTGTATGTGATTAAAATATGATGAAGGCCTGGGAAACTATGGCCTATGGTCACCCCATTCAAAAATTTATTAGTCCATGTAGGTAAGGAAAGAAGGAAAACCAATTGGGAAGAAAAACTCCCCTCAAAATCAACATGGAATACACCATAATAAATCTCTCCAAACTTCAAGCAGATGAGAACTTGGTCAAATTTATGGAGGAATCTTCTTCTTGGGAAGAAGTGGAATGTTCTCTCTAGACTTGAGCTTCATGAGATTAGGGCCAAATGAGTCTTGATGATGTCCTCCATATTCTATGCAACTCTGAGAGTAGGTTTCAACCATAATCATGCAGTGGATTAGAAGCATGACAATAAGAGCGAAACCAACCATTCCAAACTATAATTATGTCTCTATAGCATCCAATAACACACCAAAAATCAATCCAAGGAGAGGTTATGAGCGTGATGAAACTTAATGAGTTGGATGAGATTCGTAAGGATGTTGTTCAACGTACTATGTTGATTCAAGACCAGAGAACTAGATGGTACGACCAGTTTATAAAGAAGAAACAATTTCATCCAGATGACTAGGCTCTGCTCTTTGATTACAGATTTAAAATTTTCAGAGGTAAACTTACCACCCGGTAGCTTGGACCTTATGATGTTGAGACAGTATTTGATAATGGTTTATTATATACGAAACCATGGGCTGGCGAATCCTTGGAAATAGAACTCCTAGTGGTAGCAGTCGTACTAGTTTTGTCATCCATTCTATGGTGGAAATTCAAGTATGCTATGCAAGATGCTATCAACGTCAAAATTGAACCTTTAAAAAAAATTCAAAATCTTATTTTTATCCTTTCAATTAAATTTTTATACTTCCAATTAATAATGACACAATTTATAACAACATTTCAAAAGAACTGTAATATTATAAATTGTCAATATAGTTTACATTGTCAATATAGTTTCATAGTGTGTTTAAATTCATAAGCTATAAATTTCCAATGATATATGGGTATATAATTGTTAACTGAATTTGAAATAAATGTTATGATTATCATGCACATTGGGAAAGATCGCGAATTCCATAAAGATAAAAATATTGTATTTCAAAAATTGTTAAATTTATTTTGGTTTCTCAAATTATTATCTTTAATATTAAAATTACACAAAACATTATAAAACATTGTACACAATTTTGTTTCAAAAAACCAATTAATGTAAGTCAATACAGTTTGACCTTTTATCAAAAAGTACATCCCTGCCTTGGCAGGGAATAATAACAAGAGCTATGTAGCTGAGTCTCTTACTTTTAATTAAAATAAATAAATAAATTTAAAATTATTTTTAAATAAAAATTTAATCTAATAATTTTTTTATATATAACATAAAAATCATTATATTATATCTCTACCAAAATATATTAAATGTTAAATGTTAATAATTTAAACTATAAGTATCTTAAAATTTGTAAAAGTATAAATTTAGAAGAAAAAAAATGCGAACATATAATTATAATTTAAATAAATAAATCCAACCTAAATAAATTAAATATATTTAATTTTAAAATAATAGTATAAACTATAAATTACAGCAGAAATAGATTAAATATTTAAAATAAGTAAATAATAAGCATATGTATATATATAACTTGTAGATTAAATATTTAAAATAAGTAAATAATAAGCATCTGTATATATCTAACTTGTAAAATAATGAATTGTTTTTGTAAAATAAATAAATGGAAGTAATTAAAATTTCTAGGTGTTAATGTACAACTTTGAAAGTTATTCTCAAGTGAAGTTTCTTTCATATATCAGTAAAAGACTAAATTATTATTAATACATGAACCATGGTTAAAAGACTAGAAATTATTTCAATCTAAATTTAGATTTAACAATTTCATATAATAATAAAATTTCAAATTCAAATTTCAAACTTAAATTATAAATACAAAAATTAATAAAACAATAGATAAACTAAACAATTATAAATAAATAAAAACTTTTATAGAGTAAAGAAGATTGATTATATATATATATATATGTATATAACTCTAAATTTATTAAATGTAATTACAAATATTACAAAAGTAATTATAGAAATAATTTTGGTACACAATGTGTGTGTTTGTGGAGTTGTCTAAATATTCGACGATTTGGTCGGACGAGGGATTTTCATCGAAATCCAATGTTTTTTTTATTTTGCAAAATCTGAATTTAACTGTGTTTTAATAGCAATTTTGATGCTAGAAACGGATTCAACACCATCAAAAACCCCTAGGGCACCTAAAATTTCAGAGTTTGACAATTGTAGCCAAGATTTTTAAAAATCTCGATCGAAATTTTTCAAAATTGTACCGGAAAAATTGAAATTTTCCATTCGAAATCATAGAAATTTTAGATTACGCGTATATAAAATATAATATAATTAGTTTTTTATATATAAAACACAAAATTTTGAAATTATATATATATATATATATAATAATCTATTTTTAAGGTCACCACCAAGCGAGACACGAATTTGGTGTATGAGACCCCCTTGTTTGTGGGACAAGGGACCCTCCTCTGCAAAGTGACTTAACTGTTAAAGTCTACAGAGGTGTACATACCCTACCCGCCTTCGGATTTAAACCTGTGACCTCCTAGGAGTAAACACATGCTCTTAATTGTTAGGCCCACTCACATTGTATATATATATTTTAAGGAAATATTATATATATAATTCATCATATTACAGTTTATATAAGTATAATCATTATCATAATCATAAATAAAACTTTTTTATTGATTATATGAGATTTCTTAATATTTAAAAAGAAAATATGATATTTTATGTGATCAGACATGAATACTTGTTATAAATATTAAACTAGAAATGGCATATTATGTGATAAGACATGAGTACTAACTATCAATAACATTTGATCACATTGTTTGTAAGGTGTATACTAATGTTTTTTTAATATTTTTAAGTTTTTTTGTTTGAAAAAAATAAATGTTGTCAATGATACAAATTAGTCTTATCAAAACAATTTTTCCAATCAGAGATTAAATAAAAAGAAATAAATTCATTTTCATTTATCTAAATAATTGAAAATAAATATAAAATTTTCACAATATTACAAAACTTTAAAAAATAAACTTTGATTTTTATGTACTTCACAAAATAATAGAGAAAACTAAAACATATGGTTTCTGCCTAGGTGGAGACTAGAAAATGGATATATTAAATAATGAAGAAAAATTTTCTTGCATTTATTTGCATTCCATCTGCTTTCCCAAATAAATTCAAGATCTCCAAATGTTTATTTGCATCCCTAATTGTGTCATTCCAAAAAATTAGAACATCGTCAACAAACAATAGATGTGTTATTCGTAGATTGGTTGAAATAGAAATTCTAAAGAAAGTGCCATCCCTTTTTACTCTTGATAAAAGAAACGCCATCCCTTTGAATCATAGATGGCTTGGAAGTCAGACTCAATCTGCCTTAATTCTTGTTCATTATTGGTTCTCTTGGTGTTTTCCCAATTTTGAACTTCCTTCTTAATCCTCTATAGATTTTGTGTGAAGTGAAGTGCAGTTGGTCCCCCTTAATTTGGATTATAGGGCATCCATGAATTTTTAATTAAGTTCAAAAATTCTTCATCCTTAATCCAAGCCACATAGAATTTGAAAGGGCTCGTTGTATTTTGAGAACCCCCTTGAATTTCAAAAAAATAGGGAGGTTATCTGACTCTCCTCTAACATCCCAAAAATTCGTAAAAATTTAAAATTTGTCTAACTATCTAAATGGCAATAAATGCTATGCAGAAGTAGGTAGTTTCAGAATTTAATGTTACTGATTCAAATAATAAGGACATTTAATGTCTCCATAAATTTTACCGATTAACTAAATTGCAAAAAGGATAATAGTGTCGTAACAATTGAGTAGTCATGCGTCCATAATAATTATGTCGTAACATAGCCAAGTAAAAGTCTACAGTTTGGTAAAAGATCTGCCTACATTATTATTGTATAATATCATACAACTACTATTATATTTTTGGTTTAACATTGTACTTCTTCCTCCATAAGTCGTCCCTTAATATTTAAGTAGCTATGATCACCTTACGTATTAATGTAACTTTAAAATGATCCTCCGTTTGATAATGATGATGGTAATGCCTCTGTTGTAAGTTCATTGATACTTGTTTTGTATGTGTCTTTAAGGCGTTTGTAAGTGCATACCCGTGAAAGCTTGAGACTTACTTAGCTTATTGCTAAAGCATGAAAACCTTTTATCTTATTTCATGTTACAGGTTTGACATAGCAAACTTTGGATAGTTTTCTTATTTTTAAAAAACATTTTACTAGCCAAAGGAAAGTGCACCAAGAAGATATCAACTCGAATAGGGCTGCACTAATGTGGATTACGTTTTATACCATCTTTTATGTTTGTAAACCTAGACATAAGCAACATCGGGTTCACCTCCTATGTCATGGTTTATAAAAAAGTAGGAGCTCCAACTATATGTTTATTCATATAATGGTGGCTCACTGATCAAAAGGTTTACAATTTTAAACTATGCAATATGAAGGCGCATGGTTCACACACTCCAACTATAGCATAAGGCAAAGGTGGTTCAACTACCAACTATGTTGATGTTGTAAAGTTCGACGAGACTATAGGTTAATTCCATGTATGTAAAGGGTTAGTGGTTGAAATAATGCAATGGTGTTTTGGCCATGCAACAACTATACAAAAGTGGGTTTAAATTAAAAGTTGGTGGTGACTCGGCTTGCACTTTAATGCTACCACGTGATCGGTGTAAATGTTGCCTCGGGCAAGAAAACCCTACTGCGTGACTTCAGGATTTGGTCTTTTGCTTGCTATTGTTTTGGGTTGTTGTTGTGCGTTGGTGAGCTGAGCTCTTCTCGGCCGTCATGGAGGTTGGGCATCTCAAGCTCAGGTGGTTGAACCTGTAGTGGATATTGATCGTGGAACTTTAATGGCTTTCCCAACGTGTTTTCCAGATGTTGTTGCTTGGTTTATTTTTGGCCTCGGTTCGAATCTCTCAGCGGTAAGAATACGAAACCGTGGTGTTTTTATATTTTAAACCTGTAATTTTTTTTAAATCTATAATGATAAATACTTAACCTATTTTCTGGTATTGACAAGAGAGGGTTCTCTTCTCGTTGATGATGGTTGACAGAGAGGTCTTTCTCCAGGATTTTTTGAACCTCCTGGTAAGTCTCAGCCCATCGAGTGGTGCCTCTGTCGTTGTCCCATTACTTCCACAGTTGGCTTACTTGTATGCAATGGTTTTTAAGGGACTTAGTAAGGCGCCATTGCTACTGTGGATATTTTTTTCAATGTCTACTGTGATGGGGTTTGGTTTTTAGGTTGATGTACAAGGTTATAGACATTTAGTTACCCTTGGGTTCATTACGCAGCTAGACTACGAAATGTACAGTTACTTCGTTTTTATGAATACAGTGGTTCGTTTTAATTATTTTCTTTGTATTAAGTGGAGAATATAGTCTCTCGATTAATGTTGGTTTAAAAATAGTTTTTAATGCCATCATCCTCAAACCCTAATATTATTTTGGTAATTATAGTTTTCATCACTGTGTTTTTACAAAGCTTGATCTGTAGTTCCAGTTGTTCAAAGTATTTGGTTCTGAGTGGCAGGCCTAAAGACTTAGAACTGTACTGAGTTTGTTTTTGTTTGGTATTTTAAATTGTTTATTATATACAGATTTAAACCCTCGCTCTATCGTGAGGATTTTATTACTATAAATAAGTAGTTGGGCGAGTGCTTCATGCGAAGACTTGAACCCTTGTTTTTGTAATGTAATTACAATGAGGTTTTGTTCCTTATGAACTCTGATGCATGCCCTTTCAGGACTTAAATCTTGAATTCGTATATTAACATCATTAATGGGAAACTTGTTCCGGGCAATGTATTTGATGATTAATTGTTTATGCTAAAGTCGAGGGTGAAACCCTTACGAGTATTGAACCTATTGCCTGTGATCTATTGTAGATGAGATATTCATATTTGAAATTTTAACAAATGTAGGTCCAATCTACAGTTGGTTTATAAGTTGTATGATTTCGTTTGTTTTACAATGGGCGGTGTACAGAGCACACTTATGATTCTTTTAAATATTTTAGAAAAGTTTCGATTAAGGATTTGACTTAAGAAGTTTGGGTGAGCTCGTAGTGAGACTCGAACCCTAATATTTGTTGGTGAAAAATGAACTTATAAGTGTTACCGTAGTTTTATATATAGTATGGCATCAGTAATTAAGTTTATCGAGACCCACTGTAATTATCCTGATGGGTAAGAATCCTAGGTTACAAAGCCCGATTCTTGTATAAAAAAATATACAGCTATGTTTATGTACTTAGATAAAAATCATAGTTAGTCGGATTCTGTGTTTGACCAAAAATATAGTTTATACTACGTATTTTTACACTGTTGGCTCGAAAGTGTGTTTCCATCAATTAGTTTATGTTTGTACTGAATATGGTTTGAATTATTACATAGGTACTATAATTGTAAACAGTATACAGGATTGAAATTTCATAAACCTAGAGTTACTGTTTAAATCCTGGTTATAAAAGTAAATTCT
This sequence comes from Larix kaempferi, assembly GCA_027924585.1. Classification (NCBI taxonomy): domain Eukaryota; kingdom Viridiplantae; phylum Streptophyta; class Pinopsida; order Pinales; family Pinaceae; genus Larix; species Larix kaempferi. The sequence continues at coordinate 8,069 of BSBM01000065.1, read as the reverse complement.
TTTGACTAAGTATTAATTCTATTTTTAGTCTTATGAATGCTTATGCTACTTTTATGAATATAACTCAACCAAAGTTTAGCCATATAAAATGCTTTCCTGATCTGTACTATTTATTCTATAAAATCTTCTATTTGGAAAAGTAAACCTAGATGATATACAGGGCCATTTATATAGATACAGTAACATCATAAACAAAATCTATAAATAATTTCTTCAATACTTAGAGATCATATCCAATCTATGTTAATTAACTTTTCTCCCTGTACTAGAGTACATCGCTGAAATGTGAAGGGAAAAATACAGGGAGACATTTCTTCTCATTCTATTCATAAATCTGATCATTCATAACATTTAGAAATAGTTTAACAAACAGAAGTCTATTCTTTTCTAAGCTGTCTGATATAGATGAACTATTCATAGAAAACTCCTAAGACATTCAACTATTTCAAAAATAGATAACAAATTGTAAGGAATGAAATGAAATAAAAGCAAGTAGAACCTGATAACGTTGATAGGGTTGGAAAACACCCAAAGAGGCCTGTTCCTCCCAACCTTCTCCAGAAGAAGTA
>BSBM01000065.1:0-2500 GCA_027924585.1 Larix kaempferi | reverse complement strand
AGTTTCCAAGTCAAACTAGCCTTACCATATCCACTAGAAAGTAGAAAAAGCAAGATAAAGATATCTAAAGCAGGAAAGCGCCCTTCTAATCCAGGGAATAGTGAGAAATCAGACAGAATCATTCAAGATCTTATCCAATATCTATCCAAGTGTGCCCTAGTGAATCAATATGGTATGTGGTCCCATAAAAGACAAAATTAGGCCAACTACATAGTCTAAACCTAGGAAATTAATCATGAAAGTGTAATAAAATATATCCTAAGTCTAAAGTGGGTTTTTAAATGTTCCAACATCCCCCTTAATCCTGACTGTATGTGATTAAAATATGATGAAGGCTCGGGAAACTATGGCCTATGGTCACCCCCATTCAAAAATTTATTAGTCCATGTAGGTAAGGAAAGAAGGAAAACCAATTGGGAAGAAAAACCTTCCCTCAAAATCAACATGGAATACACCATAATAAATCTCTCCAAAACTTCAAGCAGATGAGAACTTGGTCAAATTTATGGAGGAATCTTCTTCTTGGGAAGAAGTGGAATGTTCTCGCTAGACTTTGAGCTTCATGAGATTAGGTCCAAATAAGTCTTGATGATGTCCTCCATCTTCTATGCAACTCTGAGAGTAGGTTTCAACCATAATCATGCATTGGATTAGAAGCATGACAATAAGAGCGAAACCAACCATTCCATACGATAATTATGTCTCTATAGCATCCAATAAAAACACCAAAAGTCAATCCAAGGAGAGGTTATGAGCTGTCTGTGAGCTGCAATAACTGGTTGATGATTTGAATCAAAAGACATATGAGAGAACTTAGAGGTGTCTCCAACTTCTTGAAAAATGTGTTGGCAGTCATGTAGGAACTGGCAGGACAGATGACTACCAGAAATCAACTCAATTCTCAGAACTATGCTATATAAATGACAATGCTAAGATAATGAAGAAGATAACCAACCTCGATCCAAATGTTTAATGTAGATCCCCGCAGGAGCTTTTCCAATTCGTGCCCTTGAATCTGCAAATTAGTCTTGACAACCAATATACAACAAGTACATATAATATATAAACGGAATTAACATCATCAATAGCAATGGTCCATGATATAACAAGTAAATGCAATCCAATGTAAGATAAACAACATTTACAACATTAATGGACGAGAATATGAGTTATTTCTATTAATAAACAAGAAGAAGTACAAAGTGATACGACCTCTTGCCGGCAACCAATCTGAACCAAGATCTGGATCAATCCACTTGTGCCTCCACCACTTGAATCCTCCATGAATGGAAAACTCAAACTAGATAGGAGTTTGGAAGGTGAACATAAGGGTTCACAACTATAAGGATCAATGAGTGTAGACTCAATATAGGGCAAAAATCCTAGAGTTCTCTTGCTCTTCTTTCTCCTCCCGTCCATAATCTATGTGTGCTCAATATATAGTCCTCTCAAAGGTAAGTGAAAGGACACATCGAGACGTTACTTAGGCAGATGGAGAGCCAAAGGTCACCCAATGACCGCTTTTTTGGGAGTAAAAAGTAATAAACTAGTGATTTTTACCATTTTTACTTGATACCCGTGGGCTATAGTGATGCAACTCGCAGGTACGCTTTCTAAAGTGATTGCAACAAGCGGTTCAAAGGAAAAATGAGGGAAAAAATATGTTTGAAGGATATAAAGTGAATCTGAGTCAATGAAATGGATCCTACAGGCCAAAAAAATGTTGATGCTCACAAGGTGGGAGATTATGTTGTAACAAGGTATCAAAAGCACATTCCAAATCTGTCAAGAGGCTCACAAATTAGCTAAATAAGGTATGTCATCAAGTGAGTGATGAAAATTGAATGTGATGATGAATTTGGAGAGAAGAAAAGAAAGGAGGGCGAGTTGGCCAAGTAGAGACAGTTTCCAAGTCAAACTAGATTTACCTTATCCATTAGAAAGCAAAAAAAGCAAGATAAAGTTGTCCTAAAGCAGGAATGCACCCTTCTAATCCAAGAATAGTCAGAAATTAGATATAATCATTCAATATATTATCCAGAATCTATCCAAGTGCGCCCTAGTGACTCAGGATGGCATGTGGTCCCATAGAAGGAAAAATTAGGCCTAAATAAGGTATGTCATCTAGTGAGTGATGAAAATGGAATGTGATGATGAATTTGGAGAGAAGAAAAGAAAGGAGGGCGAGTTGGCCAAAGTAGGGACAGTTTCCAAGTCAAACTAGCTTTACCTTATCCATTAGAAAGCAGAAAAAGCAAGATAAAGTTGTCTAAAGCAGGAATGCACCCTTCTAATCCAAGAATAGTCAGAAATTAGATATAATCATTCAATATATTATCCAGAATCTATCCAAGTGCACCCTAGTGACTCAGGATGGCATTTGGTCCCATAGAAGGAAAAATTAGGCCAACTACATAGTCTAAACCTAGGAAATTAATCATGGAAGACTAATAAAAAATATCTTGAGTCTAAAGTGGGGTTTTTAAATGTTCCAAAAAAA